>JANAVB010009596.1:37129423-37411923 GCA_029216955.1 Iris pallida | reverse complement strand
GCTTTAGTGTCTCTCCTGAAATCTCCGTCTCCTTGCTATCTGAAAAGAATGCCCACAATGTGGGTCAATATACATCATGTACTGGCGAGCGACTTTTGGCCGAACTTACAATCATCTGCACTAAGTCAACATGTGAAGCTAACATTTTTACTAGTGATCTTTCTACTTATCTAGGTTCTTTTTAACAATTCATAAGAAACATGACAGTAGAAACATTTCATAACCATCTTACCCATTGCCGATAGTCATCCCTGCACAAAATAGGTTAGTACAATTTACATATATAAAGCATACATATTTTCCGTTCCCGCATGTTAGGATTGCAATCATCTCTGTCTATATGCATGAACCTAACTACTGGTGGTCCATGGGTATTTCCATTATTAGCAGTTGGGACGTTCTAGCCCATCTCACTAATGGACTGACACCCCCTCTGTTTGCGGGGACTTCTAGCCCCAGATGTCCAGTTCTCTCCAAGGCCGATCGATTCCAGGCGTCACCAGAATCGGTCGAGAGGTTACTACTGTTTGCCATGAAATATAAAAGAACAGAACAATTATCAGAGGACTGGACTTTTACTTCACAATACAAACTCGCTTGTATAAAGAAAGCCTAGGAACGAAAACCTAGGTACAGCAATCTAAGTACAATTGTTTATTTTAGATTCTGAGGGATGACGATAGAGGCTCGGGAAAGCGACGGCCGCTCTGCCTTACTCCTTGGACGATCGGTTGCAGCTTCTTGGCTCTGTGGAAGAACTGCTTGGCGTTGATGAAGAAATGCTCTCTCTTCAGGCTTTCTGGCTCTCTTTTTCTCTATATGCGTCTGTCTCTGTATCTCTCTCTCTCTCTGTGTGTGTGCCTCTGTGTTGCAAGGGAATGGCACCCTACTATTTATAAGAGTGAGGGGCCTCATTAGGGTTTACAATGATTGCCCATTCTTGGAAGTCGGCGGCTAAGGATCATTAAATCTGGGCCGTTCATTTGAGATTTGAGCAATAAATGTGATTACATCAAATCTTTTACGGGTAATTAATGCTGATTGACATAAATCCTCCTGATTTGTCATGCCAATCTTGGATTCCTCGATACGTGTCTTTAATTAGCTTATTTGCAAATGATCTGATTTGATCCCAATATTTCATTGGGATTTGTTGAGAGATTTTGATCAATCTGATGCCACGTGCCCTACTGTCAAGCCACATGTCATAACAGTAGAAATCTGAACCGCATGAAAATTGAGCCGCATAAGGCCGGCCACGTGTCCAGGCTGCCTAAGAGTGGCCCCCCTTGAACATTTGGGCCGCATGGTAGTGATTTGAGCCGCATGAGTATGAGTGAACCGCATGAAGATAGTCTTTGCGAGCCGCATGGGGATGGTCTTCATGAGCCGCATGGGGCTAGTCTTCATGAGCCACATGGAGCTAGTCTTCGTGAGCCGCATGGGGCTGGTCTTCATGAGCCGTATGGGGGAGTCTTCGCTTGGGTCGCATACGATTGTCCACGTGTCAAGGCCGCATGATAGTTTCTGACTCTCGGGGGATCGTGTGAGAGATTTTCTTTGCTTTCCAAGGAGTCCGTCATTATGAGGGAGTCATAATGATATCTTTGTGTCAGAACTGTCACCTCGTCCAAGCTGTCAGCCGTCAATGCCTTTAATGTAGTAAACGAGAAAGCTATTTGCAGGCCACGTGGCTCCTCTTTGAGCCGCATAGGATTTTTTTGAGCCGCATATATCTTTGATTCGCATGGATTCTTAAGCCGCATGACTTCTCTGAGCCGCATGGGCTCTCTAGCCGCATGGATCTTTCTTTATTATTTTCCATGCTTCTACAAAACCCCCTTCAAAGTTTTCAATTTGCAAAATTGAAATACTTTGAATAAGAAGTATGGCCATGTATTTAATTGCCTCAAATTCGTTTTAGTGCCGTCTTTAGGGGAGATCCCAAGGGTTGGCTCATTAAATCTTTTTAGATTTTATGCTCTGGGTGAATCTCCTTTATGAGAGAGGGGACAAAATCCGAGGAGTGGGTTTCGTCTTTTCCGAGGCGGTTATCAATCTACGTGTTCCTCCCTCTCTTGTCTTCCTATAAATAGGAGGAGTTTAAGAGAGAAAACTTCTTTACTTTCTCCTTCACTTCAAAATTTCCCTACTCCCTTGCCATCTCCTTCCTTAATTGCCAATGGCTCCCAAGAAGACCGTTGCGGCTAAGGACAAGAAGGCGGCATCTTCGTCGAAGAAGACTGCCTCTACTTCAACTGCGGTCGTTCCTCCGCCGGCCGTCGTGCCCGCAGCTCACCCTGACGTCCATCCTTCCATTGCTGGTAAGGACTTTATATGGTTTCAAAGAACCCTAACTACTATGGCTACGTCGCATGTTTTATGCACGAGCCTTTATTTTCATGTGAGTCGCATGTTCGTCCTATGGTCGAGCCGCGAGCCGCATAGAAATAACCACTGTGGCCACATACGCGCTTTGCCAACAAAGCCGTATAAGCTACACGGAGCCGCATGAATGTTCTGTTGAGCTTGAGCCGCATGAGGCTCCTGTAATTTGGAGCCGCATAAACGTTCCCCTGACCCGCATGAGGCTTCAGTGAGCTAGAGCCGCATGAGCTCGAAAGCTCCCATTAGTTCCTTTTTGTCCATCCTTCTAATTTATCTTTTTCTGTCTTCTCCTCAGTGAATTTGCCGGTTAATGCTGCTGGAGAGCTCCTGGTAGGCAGCGCCCAAGCTGCTCTGGGCTATAGGTATGACCATATAGTCCAATACATGGCTGACCAGTTCCCGAGTGACGAGCCCCCGGCGAGATCGAATGCCCTGAAGAATCAGCCTTTCTATTTTCTTAATGCTATGATGAACTCGGGGAAATTAGAAGGGGAGTACTTGAAGCCCGTATTTTTCTTTGGAGACGTCTTGACTGTGAGGAACAGTCAGATTCTGGAGGTGTCAGAGAACTGGAGTTTTGTTTCTAACGGGATGGCGATCCGCATTCCCCAGATGGAGCGTCACTTCCCTTTATCCTGGTTCAACATGCTTCTACTGGACCGGAAGATGGAAGATTCTTTAACTCCTACCCGAAGTGGGATGTTCGTGGGAGACATCCATTATAACAACAGCCTGAGGTCGGTGTGTGCGGGCAAGGTGCACACCAGCTGTTCTGTAATGGGGTTGGCCCCGGGTATGTTCTTGAATGTGTCGGGTCCCAATTTCACATTTTCTACAGCCGACACTTTTATGAACCAACTTGCTCGGAAGGGATCCTATCCCATTGGGCGGTTGATGCTCCCCAGCTGGGTACATCCGGTTCCCTCGTGGACCAATCTGTCTACGTAGATTTTGCAAAAGTATGAGGCCTTTCTGTGCGAGATTGGTCTTTACCATGCTATTCGGGGCACCAACCATGGCTTGCCTATAAACAAGAGATTGTTTATGTCTCTGCTGGAGATGTATAATCGTCGTACGGGGACCTTCTATACACCCGTAGGGGAAATGGGGCTTGCGCTCCACGAAATACATGCGATCTCCAAGCTTCCTTGGGGAGACGAAGTTTTTGAGGCGTATACTCCCACGAACGAGGAGTTTGAAGATTTGGAAAGACAGTATCCAGGCGTCGTGGCTCTTTACCAAGAGATATTGTGCCACTATAGCACATGTCATCAGATAGCCAAAAAGGAAAGCAGCTCGGAAGGGCATGCTCCCTACACCGAGGACTGGGTGCGCTATCTCTTCCCGACAGATGCCTCAGGTCAAATTACTTCCCGACGCCCTCGGTCCCGGGAGGCGGTCAAAGCCTTAGTGTCGTCAGCTAAGAGGACGACCACCACTAGTGATACATTCGGGAGCAAGACCGACTCTTTTGGCTATTTTTACCATGACACTCAAGAGTTGTCGGAGAAGGCACTCCTGGCGGGATTCTTAATAATATGGCTGCAAAACTATGTAGTCTCGGGCAGAGCAGGTTCCATCGAGAGGATCAGTCGCAATTTCATCCTTCCGGCTGTGAAGTTAGTTTTACGAGTCCGGCTAGCTCTCCTCCCGGCCATGGTGTGCAGCATACACTGTGGCCTTCGTACATTCACATCCAAGGTTATTGCTCGTGAGGTGACGAAAGATTTTGAACGGACTGAGCTGCCCTATCATTATTTGATGGGGTGGCTGTTGATGTATTATCCATCTTTGATGAGACCGGGCTCTGAAGACGGCATTACTGATGATGATGCCTTTATCTTTCGCTATCGTAATGTGTCTTGGGAATTCGAGACCATACGTGCTTGTCAGATGGCACTGGCGAGGGCAGACATGTACAACATTTTCGCGTCTGTCCCTCGTTTTACTGATGAGGAAGTGGCGGCTGTCCATCTTGACGGTATTGGGCCCCCTCAACTTCTGGACGGCCAGATGCTTCTGTGGCTGCGAAACATCCGTCCCTCTCATCTGGTGTATCGCAACCGCAACACTGTCTTTCTGGAACCCTATCTGCCTAGCAGGTTCGCCCGACAATTTGGGTATAGTCAGCTTTTTCTAGACAGCCCCAGCTCTTGTCTGGGCTTTGAAGGTAGCCTTCTAGACGGCATCCGGGCCTGGCATTACTATGACACATTCCACACCCGTGCCGTTTTCTCAGTTCCCGCTATCAAGGCGTCAGTAGATATCTTGTATATGGTGGCTCTGTACCACATCATGGCGAATAAGCCCCATGTCGGTTTTAACCCAGGTACCAGTTTCATCGTTGGTACCGGTCTAGATGAGGGTTCCCAGGGGGCCAAGACAAGGAAGAGGAAGAACAGAGTCGAGGTGCCGGACTCGGACTCCGACGCTGCAGATGACGAAGGCAATGAGCCTGATGGAGATGACCCTTCCTTTCCGACGACAGATGTAGGGGCGGACCAGCCGCCTATTTTGCCAGATGAGATGGCGGTTGATTAGTCGTCCGTTGCACCCGGCCATGCGTGGAAGCGTAGCAGGCAACTTTCTCCTGTTGACGGTATTCCTCGCTCTCGGAAACTGGCTGCGACCAGACACCGCGGGCTGACCATCAAGGAAAGAGGCGAAGAAATCGACCCCGCATCAGAGGTAAATAAGTTACTACCGGTCCTCCCTTTCTTTTAGCTTTGATTTTAATCATCTTCTTTCCCTCTTGTAGGCGTCAGAAGAAGAGGACTCTCGAATTGCAGGGATCGTGACTCGGGATGACGGGGGTTCCGGTGAGCCTGTCCCTGAAATTACTGAATTCTGTCCAGATAATGCTGATCGAGTTGCCTCTCCCTCCGAGGTGGCTGGGTCCGAGGAGCTGGCGAAGTTTAATCTGGAGATCGTGGGTGAGGAGACCCTCCCAGCTGCGAACGAACTGCAGCCTCGATGCTCCTCTCCCGGTAAGATAAGCCGAATCTTAACTTGCGAGAAGGCCTATCTGCTCTATGATCATATCCTCCGGGTCACGTCGATTGATCATTGTCATGGACAGGCTGGTCCTGCCTCTCCAGTGTCGAGGATAGACTTTGTTGAGACAGGCTCTGTCGAAGGGGCACTGGCGGAGAGGGGCGTACCTCCTCCCCCTCTGACTCGTCTTGATGGTTCTCTTGCGGGCTCGAGTTCGGCAAGTCCGGTGATGGGACAATCGGGGCAGGGGACAATGGTCCTCGTGTCTTCCTCTGCACGGGCGGCTCAGAGAGTCGACCTCTCCGCCATGCCAAGCGTCCAGGCTCTTCGGATGGCAGAGGAAGAGTTGGTCGCTATCCGTGCATCGTTCTATTCGGAAGTCGCCCCCCTGGTGGCCAGTTCTAGCACCACTCCTTCGATGCTGCCGGCCACGCTCCCTCTGACGCCGTCTTCTACAGAAGTCCTGGACGAGTCGTTACAGGACGTGGTCGACAGCTTTCATCGTCACTTGAAAAGAGGGATAGAAGCTACTGTGGACAGAGGGACCTCTTTTGTCTTGGCCCGGTAATTCGCCCAGGGTCAAGTTGATATCCTCAAGGCCCTTCCTGGGGGGGCAGGGGTGGCTGCACTCCTGGAGGCGAAATTGTTGGAGACTGATCAGCTGGTGGCCCAGCTTCAGGGATTGCGACAGGTTGATCTATCCGCCGCTATAGATCAGGAACGTGGCTCCCTCACAACTGCTATAGAGAAGGCGAGGGCTGCTCCGGATAAAACTTGGTCGGTCATATTGGAGGATCTCTGCACTCTGTCTGATCGCTATGATCAATTGAGCCATGAGAGTGAAGATGTTACAGCTCGGGAAGCGATTGCCTCCCGTGGGATTACTGAAACGCGGGAGCAGATCCTTGAGCTTCAGAGGAAGTTAACTTTCTTCGAGTCTGAGCTCGAGGCTGCCCAGATCGACAGAGGGCTGATTATCCAGGAAGCTGATAATGTCAATAAAGCTTCGGCTGACTTGGAAGTGGCTTTGAAGAAGTTGGATGACGACTGTCGGGCACTCACGGACCTGGATAATGGGGAGTGGTTGTCTCAGGAGGCTGAGCGCCGAGCTAGACAGAGGCTTGAGGGGGGGACTACCTTGGTGAGGAACCGCCTCTTGGAGTTGTGTAATGCCGAGCTATAGTCGGCCTTTTCTTGGTTTTGTTCATGTTTTTATTTTTTTTTCTTTTTGAGAGGGACGTGGTCCCAAAACATGTAATGCTTTTTTCGTCCTTCAAATAAAGAGTACTTTCCTTTCTACCCTTTATTTGCATTGCTTGTTGTACCTGTGGTATTGTGGTGATGTTTGCCCCGCATGGGGGGCTTGTTTGTGGACCTGTTACCCATGGCATACCTTGGTTTTAGGTACAGGTAACAAGTTTGACTGGGGATACTTAGGACAGTTCCACGGCAAGGTGGTCGTGGATGTTCCAAATATCGGGATATAGAATGCCATGGAGCAGCTGGGCTCCCGGGGCATGATGAGGAATGACGGGCCTGTACTAAAAAGACTTAGTAAAGGACATTTGTGGACCTATTACCCTTGGCGTACCCCGTCTTAGGATACGGATAATAGGATGAAGGGCAACCGACATACTTACTCAGAGGTTATGAGGACATGGCAAGTATGAGGGTTTTACCGTAGAGTCTTCCTACTCAGAGGTAATGAGGACATGGCAGGAGTGGACTCAACGGAGGATATTTGTGGTCAACAGAGGACATTTGTGGTCAACAGAGGACATTTGTGGTCAACAAAGGACATTTGTGGACCTATTACCCTTGGCGTACCCTAGTTCAGGGTACGAATAATAAGACGAGAGAGAACCAACATACTTACTCAGAGGTAATGAGGACATGGTAAGTACGGAGGTTTTACCGTGGAGTCTTCCTACTCAGAGGTAATGAGAACATGGCAGGAGTGGACTCAGCGAAGAATATTTGCGGACCTATTATCCTTGGCGTACTCGGGTTGTGGGTACAGATAATAAGTCGAAAGGGAATCATCATACTTACTCAGAGGTAATGAGGACATGGCAAGCATGAATGTTTCTTCGACGGAGCCTTCCCATTCAGAGGTAATGAGGACATGACAGGAGTGGGCTCAATGAAGGAGGGTACATAAAACGATTCAGAGGTAATGAGGACATGGAAGTTCTATGTAAGGGGTGATATGTTTTTGGCGGAAGTGAAACGACTCAGAGGTAATGAGGACATGGCCATTTTGGAAATTTGTGGATCGGTTACCCTTTTTGTGTACTGGGAGTGCGGGTAGTGGATCATGAGGGAGGATCTCTTCCAGGAAGAAAGTTCAGAGGTATGGTCATACATGACTTACTATCTGAAAGAGTGACCGGAAAGTGAGTTCAGAGGCACCTGCAGGTACATGACTCGATAGTCTGGAATGTTGTGAAAATGAGTTCAGCGGCACCAGCGGGTACATGACTCGATGATCTGGAATAAGTGGTTGTGAGTTCAGCGGCACCAGCGGGTACATGACTTGACAATCTAGAATTTTGTGGTTGTGAGTTTAGCGGCACCAGCGGGTACATGACTCAATGATCTGGGATGAGTAGTTGTGAGTTCAGCGGCACCAGCGGGTACATGACTCGATAATCTGAAATGAGTGGTTGTGAGTTCAGTGGCACCGGCGGGTACATGACTCAATGATCTAGGATGAGTAGTTGTGAGTTCAGCGGCACCAGCGGGTACATGACTCGATAATCTGAAATGAGTGGTTGTGAGTTCAGTAGCACCGGCGGGTACATGACTCAATGATCTGGGATGAGTGGTTGTGAGTTCAGCGGCACCAGCGGGTACATGACTCAATGATCAGGAATAAGCGGTTGTGAGTTCAGCGGCACCAGCGGGTACATGACTCAATGATCTGGAATTTTGTCGTTTAGACATAATATTTCTTCAGGAACTTGCCGTTGACGGCCAACATGAGCAAGTCTCCATTTTGTTTTGCGAGACGGTAAGCACCGTTGGAGAATACAACCTCGATGATAAAGGGACCTTCCCATTTTGGCTGAAACTTGCCGGTGGTCTTGTGAGTCATGACCATCGGCCTCCGGACTGCCAGAACGAGATCGTCCACTTGGAACGTTCTGATTTTAACCTTCTTGTTGAAGGCTCCAGAGATGCGTGCCTGGTATAGTTCGATCCTTTGCTGAGCCAGGAGGCGCTTTTCATCTAGGGCCTCTTAACTCTTGTAGTCGGCGTTGGTAGTTATCATCCGTCGTCAATTGATAAGTGAGGGCGACGCGGAGCGAGGGTATTTGAGTCTCCAATGGAAGAACTACCTCACTCCCGTACACCAGGGAGAATGGTGTGTTCCCTGTGGCCGTTCGGACTGTGGTACGGTACGCCCACAAGCATTCACCAAGCTTCTCGTTCCAGTCGCGTTTATTGGACGACACGAACTTCTTGAGTAATTTGATGATGGTTTTGTTGAATGCTTCTACCAACCCATTCGCTGCTGGATTGTATGGCGTCGAAGCAATGTTCTGGATGCGGTGCTTGTCGCAGAACCGATAGAAGGCGTGGCTTGCAAACTGCGGACCATTATCATGGATGATCCTTCGGGGCACTCCAAAGCGATAGATGACGTGATGCTTAAGGAAGCTGATCACGTTTGAAGTTTTGACTTCTGTAAGCGGGACAGCTTCCGCCCATTTGGAGAAGTAATCTGTGATTGCGAGTATGAAGCGATGTCCTCGGGAGGAAGGTGGAGTGATTGGACCAATGATATCCATCCCCCATGCTTCGAATGGCCAGAACGCCACAGTCGGATATAGAAATTCGGATGGTTGGTGGATGAAGTCTGCGTGGACTTGGCAAGCTTTGCACTTTCTAGCATAGTCTATTGCATCCGCTACCATCGTGGGCCAGTAGTAGCCCATTCGACGAAGACGGTCTTGTAATTTAGGGCCAGGCTGGTGGACCCCACAGACACCGTCATGAGCTTCTCGTACGGCTTCTTTGGCTTCAGTGTTTGACAGACACCGAAGCAATAATCCATCATAGGATCGTCGATACAGCATTTTCGTCTCTGCATCGTAGAAGAATCTGAGAGAACGCCGTCTGATGGAGGTGGCTTCCTTTGGGTTCTCGGGCAGGATATCGTAGACGACGAAGTCAATGAATGGTTGTCTCCAATCCGGGGCACCGTCGATCGTCTGGGCGGAATAACTCGCCATGAATTGAACGTTGTTCTTTGGACAGACCAGTTCGTGGCCTATCACATCCACCGAATGATGAGTATGATTTGGCACTGCTAGGGAAGCGGCCAGGCCTGCTAAGGCATCGGCTTCGATATTTTGGAGTCTGGGAACGTGCTCGATAAAAAACCCCTCGAACGACGAAATGATGTCGATCGCTATTTGGTGATAGGGGATCATATCTTCGTGGCGGACTTCGTATGAGCCCCAGATCTGATTGACGATTAACTGAGAATCGTCGTATGCTTCAAGATATTCTACCCCCAGCTCTCTTGCAAGTTGGAGGCCAATGACCAGAGTATTATACTCGGCCACATTGTTAGAGCAGGGTTCTGTGAGAGAATAAGCACGGTTGATCACCAATCCGGAAGGAGAAACCAGCACCACCCCGACTCCGACGACGATGTTGCCCTTGGGTCCAGTTCTCGAAGTGCCGTCGAAGAACATTCGCCATATATCATCGTGAGAGGTTGCATGCGAGTCGGCGACCTCATCTGGGATTTTTTCATATATTCTGGATGACTCCGAACCCGGGTGGGCTGCCAAAGAGTCTGCCAGGGCTTGACCTTTGACAGCCTTTTGCGGGACGAAGATCATATGATAAAGGGACAGCAATATTGCCATGTAACGAGGCGAGAGCTGAGTGCCCCTGGTTTAGTCATGAGGACTCTGAGAGGGTTGACTCGTGAGATCACATGTATTGTTTGTCCAGTGACATAGTGCCGCGTCTTCTGAATGGCGAACACCAGGGCGAGGCATTCCTTCTCCACAGCGGTGTATCGGTGCTCTGGCCCAATCATCATTCGACTGAGGTAATATATGGCTTGTTCATGGCCTACATCATTGTTTTGTGCCAGCAGAGCCCCGAGAGAGTGTTCCATTGCTCGTACGTAGAGCAGGAATGGTTTTCCAGCAACCGGGGCCACCAGGACTGGAGGGTTCGACAAATATTCTTTGATTCTGTCGAAGGCCCGCTGACATTTTTCGTCCCATACGAATGAGACGCCTTTCTTCATGAGATGGGTGAATGGTCGACATCGCCCGGAGAGGTTAGAAATGAACCTCCTGATGTAAGCTAGTCTCCCTTGGAGGCCTCTGAGTTCGCGGAGATTTCTCGAGGGAGCCATCTCCATAATTGCCTTTGTCTTCTCAGGGTCTACATGGATACCCTGGGCGGTGATGATGAAGCCCAAGAACTTCCTGCTGGATACCCCCAGGAAGGATTTTGTGGGGTTCATTTTCAAATTGTGTGCTCGTATCAGGTCGAATACCGTCCTCAGATCCTGCAGATGGTCTTCCTTACAGCGACTCTTGACGGCGATGTCATCAACATAGCACTCTACCATCTTGCGTAAGTGATCTCTGAAGATGATGCTCATGGCTCTTTGATATGTGGCACTGGCATTCTTCAAACCGAAAGGCATGACTGTGCAGCAGTATGTGCCAATCGGTGTTCGGAATGATGTATGCTTTTCTTCGTCAGGAGACATCTTGATTTGGTTGTATCCTGAGAAGCCATCCATGAATGACATACGTTCGAAGCCGCAAGTGTTGTCAATCATGATGTCTGTGATAGAGAGGGAAAATTCATCTTTGGGGCATGCCTCGTTCAGATTGCGGAAGTCGATACAGATTTGAATCTTTCCATTCTTCTTGAGGACGGGTACTATGTTGGCGACCCAGTCAGGATGTTGCTCCTCACGAATGAAGCCGCTGGCTATCAGTTTGTTGACTTCGGCTTCAATCGCATCCATGATGCCCGGGCGAAAGCGTCGTTGTTGTTGCTTGACTGGCTTTGCATCCGGCCGGATGTTGAGTTTGTGAAGAGCAATATCGGGATTTAACCCCGGCATGTCTTCATAGCTCCAAGCGAACACATCAATGTATTCTTTGACAAGTTCCAGCAGCGATTCTCGCTCTTCGTCTGTTAAGCTTTTACTGACGAAAATCGGTTTTGGAGAAGATTTGCTGCCGAGGTCGACCTGTATAACCTCGTCTTCAGTAGGAGGTTCTCTCAGTTCGAACCGCTTTTCCCATTGTGCATCCAACTGTTGGGCCCACGGCTCTAGCTCGAGGATTTCAGGGATGTCTTCGTCTTCTTCATAAGCGTCGGCGAATGCCATATTGACTGACAAGACTTGTCTGAATATGTCTCCGATGCTGGTATCCGAGTCAGAAGTTGGTGACCCGGTCGAATGTGAATGCCAGTCACATTCTTCATCTGAACTCTCAGGGGTCGTCGTAGGTGTAACATACCCTAACCCACATCGAGTCTTGCTATAGTAGTCCCGTGGTTTGCCAGCCGGGACCGGTGGCTTCAAAGGTAATCGTCGTCCAGTACCGTAGTTCAAGCCTGGCGTCGTCTCCAGATCATACCCCTGTTTCTGCATGAGATATTTGGATTGGGGGCTACAAAGATACAG
Source organism: Iris pallida (assembly GCA_029216955.1). Classification (NCBI taxonomy): domain Eukaryota; kingdom Viridiplantae; phylum Streptophyta; class Magnoliopsida; order Asparagales; family Iridaceae; genus Iris; species Iris pallida. The sequence continues at coordinate 37,399,859 of JANAVB010009596.1, read as the reverse complement.
AGGCAGTCTCCCGGCATCTGACCCAAGGTCGACTTCTTCTATGGTGAAGGGATACGGATCGTCCTTCCGGCCGAAGATGATTGGATGGTCCCCTCCTTCGATTATGCGGTAAGCGTCTTCTACTGGAGTAAGCTGGATCGCGGTGTACACATTTGTCACCTGTGTGTAGGTGAGTGCCTATACCGTGTTCCATAGCATACATTGTACAAAGCTTATTAAGCCCGAGGTTGTTCAAAGATAGCCCTTTATTGATGAAGTAAGGTATCTTTTCTAGGGGGATTACATCATCTGCGGAGGGAACATCAGTGTGGGCAGCCACATACTTGGCTAGCTCCGGTTCCTCTTCGGCAACCCCCTGCGTAAATGCAGACTGAGAGGACGACCTGGGCAGCTTGATCGTCAGGGGTTCAGCTGGTGGAGCAGAACGAGGAGTTGTTGGCAGACTAGCGACCCCCAGCTTGGTACTCAATGCTGGGCGGGGAGTGGTTGGTTCGCTAGAAGTTCCAGGCCTCGCATCGGGGTGAAGACTCTTCTTGGGAAGGCGTATCATCATTAGCTTATCGGAGGAATTGAGCTTCTCTGTTTGCGGCTGACCGACTCTCGGCAGCCTGATTGTCAGTGGCTCTGTTGTAGGTCTTGGCACTTGGCCAGACCTTGGCAGCCGGATTCTCATCTGCTCTTCTTGTGCCGAGAGGCTGATTGCGTCCTTACGCAGAGTGGCTGTAAGGGGTGCGGACTTGCCAGGTTTATGAACGTGAAGGTGGATCGTCAGAGGTTCTTCTGATCCTACGGCTGTATCGGTACGAGCTTGCACATCTCCTTCACCAAGGTGCCTCTTCGATTTTTTGTATAGGCAGGAGTCTGAGTAGTAGGATTCGACCCCTTTGAAGGGATCGATGTCGGCAAATTCTGTCCTCACGAAGCCGTGTTTGTTGACATATTTGAAGCACTGGTGCAGCGTGGAAGGCACAATCATATAATCGTGTATCCACGGGCGCCCCAAGAGGATGTTGTATGAAGTGTCTGCATCTATGACGTAGCAGGTGACTTCTGATTGGAGATCGCCTATCTGACAATTCAGACGAATCTTCCCAATTTGGTAGCTCCTGCCCGAATTGAAACCGCTAATGGCGGTGCTTGTAGGCGTCAGGCGATGCATTGGGATGCAGAGATGATGTAACAGATCCTTCGGGATAATGCTTATAGAAGAGCCGGGATCGATGTGCATCCGATCCACCTTTACGTCGCCGATGTATCCAGTGTAGTATAGCGGGCGATCGTGCAGGTTGGTTTTGATGAGCATGTCCTGCAGAGTGAAGACAATGTTGGGCATTGCTCCCGTGCAAGCGTTGTCTTGGAGATCTGCAGGCGGGCTCTCTCCTGTGAGGTTGACCTGAGCCAGGTATGCGTCGGCATTTTGGAGTGCATCGCTCAAAGCCGCTCGCACATCCTTTGAGAGTCTCAGAAGCTCGTATAATGACAACTTGGCCGGTGTGTTGGCCAATTGCGCCAAGATGTCGAAGTTGTAGGGTCTCTCCAGCCCCTGTGGTGTCTCTTTTCGGAGGGATTTGTCAAAGTGAGTCTCCTTCGGCTTAGGCTTGTCGGTCGTCGGAGGCTGAGCCGGTCCCGGAGCGTCAGTTGTAGTGGGCTGATGATCTTCAGCCGACTTGTCAGCCGCAGGTTGGAATTATGCCCCAGACCGAGTGACGACGGCTGTAGCTTCTTCGATATCTGCCGAGATTGTGCGGCAGGACCTGACTTTTCCACTCTTCTTCTTGCCAGTGGAAGATGGCGTGGGCTGAGTCACTTCAGATACCAAGTCTGGATGGACCCACATGACCTCCCCTCGTGATGTGGTGAGAGGCACTAGACCAGCATCCTGATCTCGGGGAGATAGAAGATTAGCAATCTCCATTGTCGCCAAAGGGATGGGGACCACACCGTCTTGAGTTTCCGTCGGAGGAAAGCTGCCGAATTGTACCGACACCATATTGGCCGCCACGGTTACCTCTTCGAAATCGATGGCCAGAGCGTTCGAATCGATGAGATTTTGGGTATACCGTTTTAGCTGGTAGCAGTCGTGTGTAGCATGGTAGACGTAGCGGTGATAATGGCAGTACTTCGGGTTCTCCATCTCTGCCGGTCGCGGTTCTCGTCTTGGTGGAGGAAGCTGAATTCTGTCTTCTTGTATGAGCATGTCCAAGATGGGCTTGACGTGACCGTCTTCGAAGGAGTAAGTGATTTGCGACCATTGTTTGTCTGCCGATTTTGGCTCAGGCTTCTGTGCTGTGTCGGCCACCATAGCCTGCTTGCCCTTGTTGTTCCGATTGTTGGAGGAGCTACCCCCATTGTTGGTGTTGGTGTTGGGACGTCTGCTCTTGTCCTCTTCCTCTGAGATGTGCAATCCCAGTTGGCGAGCCTTCTTCGGTCGTTCTTCGGCACTTGTGGCACTAATGATAAACGTCTTCCAGTCCTTGAATTGACTTTTGCCCATCCAGAGACTGATTGTTGGAAGCAGTCTCTTTTGGCAAATTTCAATCAAGGAGGAATCTGGATTTCCAGACGGCAGCTTCATTACGGTTTGGCAAAACCGCTCAATGTAGTTCCTCGTGAGCTCTTTCTTCCCTTGGACGACGTCCATGAGGGTGGACATGGTGATGTCCTGCCCTACTTCATAGAACCTTTCCAAGAATATGCGTTTGAAGCCGGCGAAAGAGTGGATGCAGTTGTCCGGCAGATTGCGATACCAGTCGAAGGCGACTCCTTCCAATGCCCCGATGAATAATCGTGTGAGGATGGCATCGTCATGGGGCAGATGGTCGGTGGTGACCTCGAAGTAAGTGATGTACCGACTTGTGGAGGTCTTGCCATCATATGGGTTGATGTTGAACGGCTTATATCTTGGCGGGAATGGGACATCCCTCCAGGCAGCAGGGTATGGTTGCCGTATTCTGAGGTCTTGAGAGTTTTCTCGAGCGTGGAACATGGCTCGGAGCTCCTGGACCTCTCTTCTCACTTCGCGGGCCTCGTCCACGGCGGTGGGGGCCGTTACTTTAGGCGGATTGTTGCCCTGGTTCGGTGTCGCTGAATTCGAGTCCGCATTGACCGCATGACCCGCGCTTGTTTGGGCAGGCGTCCCTCCTTGTAGAGTTGGAAGGGCCGCTTTGATCTCGTCCACAGACTTGACTAAGGCAAGTAATATGGCTTTGAGAGTATCGATGCGTTGGCGATCACTGGAACCACCTTGGCTGCTGTCTTTCATAAACACCGTCTTTACATGCGGAGCGGTGGAGGAGGCGCCCTCTGAATCATACCTCTGTAGTGAGAAATCGTCGGGGTATGTGGGAATGTTCTCTTCTGGTTCGGACTCAGAAGGAACGGTACCCCCAGTTTCCGAGTTCGTCTCGTCTTAGGAGTTGCGGACGTCCTCGGAGACGTCGGGGTTTGCTGCATCTGATGGGTGAGTTGTTTCCCCCGGCTCATCTTCTTGGAATATCGGGTTGTCGTGGAGGTTCGGAGGAGTGCTACCCCCAGTTCTAGCATCCCCCAATGGTGTGGATGACGAATCTTCCACTGTAGCAGATTTTGTCTTAGAACGGGTACCTTAGAAAACTCCGGCGGTGGGCACCCGCTTAGACGACAGTCTCTTAGTCATAGTGGTCGATATCTTCGGACTAGGAGCACTGGTCTTCTTCCCTCTCCCATCGATGGGAACTTTCTGAGCAGAGTTGCAGGAGACGGCGGGAAGTGCTTCGTCTTCGGAAGATGGCTGTTGCAGTCTCTGAAAGACGGACTGCCGGTCTTTTTGCACCGTCGCATTGTTGCAGCAGCAGTTGACGATGACTTGGGTACAGTAACGTCCGTGGGAGGATTCTTTGCACCCCGATGCATCTTCTCTTTCCTTGCGTTTGTGGAGGATAGCCTCACACAAGTCAGATGGGTCGGGATCGACCATGTTTGCTCCCTGGATTTCGGGAGACTTTTGCGAACCTCTTTGTCCGTTTGCCGTCGGGGGCTGGACTCGAGTGGTTCTGTACAACTTCCCATCTGAGGCCCGCATAACGGTATGCGGGACGCTCGGATGGTCAGAGGTCGGATCAGCGGATCGAGCTTGCCAAGCTTGCGCTGTCCTAGACTTCTTCGCTCTAGTGCGTAAGGGCACATAGTAGGAAGAGTCTAAGTGATACTGGAGAGAGTCAGACATATCTTCTTGGGAGCACAAGAGATCAGGACCATAAGACAGGCGGTCGAAGACAGAGCCGCGTGGAGTAGGCGTCATGCGTCTGCCATCAGTAGTCTTCATGCGGCTGGCAGACGTAGCCGCATAGGCTTTCTTCATGTGGCTGGGAGCCTCAGCCGCATGAGTTCTCTTCATGCGGCTGGATGATCTGGCCGCATAGACTTTCTTCATGCGGCTGGCAGATTCACCCGTATGAGCCTCCTGTATGTGGTTGGCGGATTTGGCCACAGGAGTGTTCGGCTTCTTCTTGGGGCGCTTAGAGTCGCTCTTTGTCCCTGCAAGTCCAGCATCGTAGTGCTTTCCTCTGCCGGACTTGGGGACAGCAGAGTCCTCTACGGCTCGAAGTGGAACCGTATGAGAGTCGCCTTCGCCGTCTTGGGTAGCAGAGAGTACCCCGTCCAGAGCTTGTGGAGGAGCAAATGATTTTGGCCTCCACTTGCAGCGAGCTTTCTTTGTGCGGGTTCGCTTCTGGACCGGGCCAGCACTTCCTTCAGAGAGCATTTCTTCAAACGCCTGTTGGTCGAAGCGGACGACCATCTTTTGTTGCGTGGAGCCAAGTTTGGCTGCATCCGATTGCGTCACCAACTCCTCAGCCGTGGAGAAGTTTGTCCCCAGCAGAGTCGCCATCGTGTTTGCCATGAAATATAAAAGAACAGAACAATTATCGGAAGACTGGACTTTTACTTCACAATACAAACTCACTTGTACAAAGAAAGCCTAGGGACGAAAACCTAGGTACAACAATCTAAGTACAATTGTTTATTTTAGATTTTGGGGGGTGACGATAGAGGCTCGGGAAAGCGACGGCCGCTCGGCCTTACTCCTTGGACGATCGGTTGCAGCTTCTTGGCTCTGTGGAAGAACTGCTTGGCGTTGATGAAGAAATGCTCTCTCTTCAGGCTTTCTGGCTCTCTTTTTCTCTATGTGCGTCTGTCTCTGTATCTCTCTCTTTGTGTGTGTGTGCCTCTGTGTTGCATGGGAATAGCACCCTGCTATTTATAAGAGTGAGGGGCCTCATTAGGATTTACAATGATTGCCCATTCTTGGAAGTCAGCGGCTAAGGATCATTAAATCTGGGCCGTTCATTTGAGATTTGAGCAATAAATGTGATTGCATCAAATCTTTTGTGGGTAATTAATGCTGATTGACATAAATCCTCCTGATTTGTCATGCCAACCTTGGATTCCTCGACACGTGTCTTTAATTAGCTTATTTGCAAATGATCTGATTTGATCCCAATATTTCATTGGGATTTGTTGAGAGATTTCGATCAATCTGATGCCACGTGTCCTACTGTCATGCCACGTGTCATAACAGTAGAAATCTGAACCGCAGGAAAATTGAGCCGCATAAGGCCGGCCACGTGTCCAGGCTGCCTAAGAGTGGCCCCTCCTTGAATATTTGGGCCGCATGGTAGTGATTTGAGCCGCATGAGTATGAGTGAACCGCATGGAGATAGTCTTTGCGAGCCGCATGGGGATGGTCTTCATGAGCCGCATGGGGCTAGTCTTCGTGAGCCGCATGGGGCTGGTCTTCATGAGCCGCATGGGGCTGGTCTTCATGAGGGAGTCTTCGCTTGGGCCGCATACGATTGTCCACGTGTCAAGGCCGCATGATAGTTTCTGACTCTCGGGGGATCGTGTCAGAGATTTTCTTTGCTTCCCAAGGAGTCCGTCATTATGAGGGAGTCATAATGATATCTTTGTGTCAGAACTGTCACCTCATCCAAGCTGTCAGCCGTCAATGCCTTTAATGCAGTAAACGAGAAAGCTGTTTGCAGGCCACGTGACTCCTCTTTGAGCCGCATAGGATTTTTTTGAGCCGCATAGATCTTTGATCCGCATGGATTCTTAAGCCGCATGACTTCTCTGAGCCGCATGGTGCTCTCTGGCCGCATGGATCTTTCTTTATTATTTTTCATGCTTCTACAACTACCTTGTGCACAAGTTGTCTAGACCAATGCAAATGTATCTATCAAATAAAACTACTATGCACCAGTCGAGCAACATGTAAACATTTCCATCTTCTTTTCTATGCACGGTCAAGCCGTGTTTTCCATACCAAGCTATCTCTTTTTAGGAAAATTATAAGAGCATACAGTTTATACTGAAGCAAGCAAGCGACAATTCCAATTTACATGTGATTCATTCATTTATCTTTTCTTATCTTTTGTTACTATGGTATCGTTGATCACTGGAACGCAACAAAAGAGTGGACTAGAGATCATTTTCTTAGGGCGTGGAGATAAATGCAAGCCCGGTTAGAGCAACTCACCATGATGAATCTTAATCGAGAGAAGGAGGGACTTCACGCAACGATCACGCACCGCCTATGCGTCCTCCTGCATTGGCACCAACATCTGATTAGCATACTTCGGTCTCTTTCTCTCAAGATTTGGAATGAATGCAAAATGCAATAAAAGCGAACAATGAAAACTAATCATCAAAAACCAACATGAAAATGCATTCATCAAAACCAAGCAGCGAAAGAAAACATCCAACGAAAACTATTGGACTCATTTCAATAGAAGCCAATCCATCAGTTGGAAATGTTCATTGCATTCAGCCCGTGATCAATCGATACCGACAATGGTTTCTCAGTTCAAGACTGAGTTAGCAAGCCGTGGGTATTACATAGTGGACCGCGAGGAGCGGGACACTACAATGCCAGCTACGTATTAAGCAGACTCTAGCCCAACTTGATTACGTATACGCTGTCTATAATATGGTATCATGTCTTATGGCAAGTCAAACTATATCTCAATCCATATGAATAATATATAACTATTTGCAAAAAAAATGACGACTCTGCTGGGGAAAAGGAAAAGAAAGTTGCTGAACTGAAAGCAGAGTTCGATCGACTTCAAGAAGAGTTGAGAATTGTTCAACTTGCTCTGGAAGAAGAGACCACTCAACATCAAGCTGTAGTCCAGCAACTGGACATTCTGACTCACGAAAGAAATGAGTATGACAGGACTCATCAAGCTGAAATCGCCCGCCGACTAGTAACCTTGCCGACTTTTGATGATAATTCTGGAATGGAGGAAGCTAGAAGGCGGGTGATGGATTCTCGTGAGGAGCGACTTCAAATTTTAAAGCAGCAGATGGCTAGTTTGATGACCCCACCAACTGAATAGGAAGACTTTTTGTATCTTCTATTTTGTAACATGTCTTTTTGTAATGCCTTTCAATTTTGATCAATAAAAAGACATTTTCTTTGTGGCTCTATTATTTATTGCTTATCTCATTCGGATATAAATAATAGCGATAGAAAATATATTCAGAGGTCCGGGACATGATATATTTCTTGATTTAGAAAATAATTATATTCATTATATCTGCTCAGAGGTAATGTGGACATGACAGAATATAATTTGTTGAATATCATTATTTCAGTAGACAACTTAATCAAAGGTAACAAATACATGACAAGTTGCTGATGTGAATGAAATGGATGGAATGAACGGTGAACCGTTGGATGAATGTAATGAACGGATAAACCGTCGAATAGAACTGATGAACCGTCGAATGAATGGAATGAACGGGTGAACCGTCGGATGGATGTAATGAACGGATGAACCGTCAAGTGAATGGAATGAACGGATGAACCGTCAAGTGGATGGAATGAATGGGTGAACCGTCGGATGAATGTAATGAACGGATGAACCGTCAGATGAATGTAGTGAACGGGCGAACCGTCGGATGAATGTAATGAACGGATGAACCGTCGAATGAATGTGATGAACGGGTGAACCGTCGGATGAATGTAATGAACGGGCGAACCGTCAGATGAATGTAATAAACGGACGAACCGTCGGATGAATGTAATGAACGGATGAACCGTCAGATGAATGTAGTGAACGGGCGAACCGTCAGATGAATGTAATGAACGGGCGAACCGTCAGATGAATGTATCGCTTCGTTGTTTCACGAATCTCTGTCTATAAATAGAACAGAAGATTAGATGGAATGATCACTTTCATTTTTCAACACAAAGATGTCGTCTGGAGATGCATCCAAGAAGACTGAGATCGCCCCGAAGGTTGAAGCGGGCACTGAGGAACGTCCAATCGAGCCGACCCAGCCAAAGCAGATGGAGGCGGGCGAAGCTTCGTCTGGACCCAAGCCGCCAAGAGATATCTTGGACTTCCTACTTGAACCAGGGATGACGGACGAAAAAGAGGCCATAAGGATGGCTGCTTGCAAGTTCCTGGTGGGTTCGAGCAAGGATGTTCTAGGCTCTTTTGCCGATTATGTTTTTGAAAAGGACGGTAGTGGTCCTCGTCCTGTCTATAAAAAGGACGATAGTGATCCTCGTCCATGATATTTATGTAACGTCATTCATGATGAAATAAAATCAAACTTTATTTATGAACTGTCTTGTTGTATTTACATGAAATCCCTGTTACATTCATACATAGTATTTTTTGAGGAACTTGCCATTGATAGGCATCATAGCAACTTGACCGTCTAGCTCTGAAAGTTGATAGGCTCCATTTGAGAAGACTTTGCTTACGATATATGGACCTTCCCACTTTGTATCGAACTTGCCCTTGCTCATATGAGTCATGGTCATAGGACGTCTGACGGTTAGAACCATTTCTCCTTTCTGAAAGGTTCTGACTTTAACTTTGCGGTTGAAAGTCTTCGAGATTCGGGCTTGATATAACTCAATATGCTGTTGAGCCAATAACCTTTTCTCGTCGAGCGCTTCTAATTCTTGAAGTCGAAGAAGATAGTTGTTCTCTGTAGTGAGCTCGTTGGCGATGGCAATCCGTAGGGATGGGATCTGAAGTTCCAAAGGTAGAACTACTTCGCAACCGTACACCAGAGAGAAGGGTGTACAGCCTGTGGGGTTGCGGACCGTAGTACGGTAGGCCCATAGACATTCTCCAAGCTTTTCACTCTAGTTTCGTTTGTTAGTAGACACAAACTTCTTAAGGAGCTTGATGACAGTCTTGTTGAATGCTTCAGCTAAACCATTAGCAGCAGGATTGTAAGCTGTCGAAGCGACATTGTCAATCCGATGATCGTCACAGAACCTGGTGAACTTTTGACTGATGAACTGAGGTCCGTTGTCATGAATGATCCGTCGAGGTACACCAAATCTATAGATGACATGGTGTTTGACGAAGTTGATGATGCTACTGGTCTTAACTTCAGCCAGAGGTATAGCTTCAGCCCATTTGGAGAAGTAGTCGGTTATTGCTAGTATGAACCGATGTCCTCTAGAAGAAGGAGGGTTGATAGGACCTATAATATCCATGCCCCAAGCTTCGAAAGGCCAGGAGGCAGCAGTTGGATGAAGGAATTCCGACGGTTGATGGATGAAATCTGTATGGATTTGACAAGCTCGACATTTCCTTGCATATTCGATGGCATCAGATACCATAGAGGGCCAGTAGTAACCCATGCGTCGGATACGATCTTGTAGTTTAGGACCGGGCTGATGTGCTCCGCAAACACCATCGTGAGCTTCACGTAATACTTGCTTTGCTTCATCACCAGCAAGACAGCGTAAAAGAAGACCGTCATAAGTCCGTCGATAGAGAGTCTTGGTGGTCTGCTTGTAGTAGAACCGGAGAGATCGTCGACGAATACTCGTAGCCTCCTTGGGATCTTCAGGAAGTATGTCATGGACTACGAAGTCGATGAAGGAAGTTCTCCAATCTTCACTGATAACATTGGCTTCAGTAAGATTACTGAACTCAATATTACGATTGTTTTCGATGCAAAACAATTTCCGATTAGAGACAACCACCACCTGCTGTCTTTTGATAGGGATGGCTAAGACTGCTGCAAGATTGGCCAAAGCATCTGCCTCAGTATTGCAAGCATGACGGACATATTCGATAAAGAAGGCTTTGAATGATGTAGCCATGATGATTGCCGCTTCATGATAAGGCACTAGATCTTGATGACGAACTTTATAGGTTCCTCTAACCTGGTTAATAACCAACTTGGAGTCGTCATAGACTTCAAGATATTTGATGTCCAGTTGCTTAGCTAATTGAAGGCCAATGAGTAGAGCATTGTATTCTGCTACGTTGTTGGAGCAAGGTTCATCTAGGGAGTAGGCTCTTTGAATAGTTGACCCGTCTGGAGAAACAAGAACAACCCCAACCCCTGCGACAATGGCACCATTTGGTCCGATCCTGGATGCTCCGTCGAAGAACAGACGCCAGGTAGAAAATTCTTCGGAGATCATATTTGATTCCAATGTCTCGTCTGGAATGTCATCATAAAGCTTAGATGTCTCTGGTATAGGATGAGCTGCTAAAAAGTCAGCCAGCGCTTGACCTTTGACAGACTTTTGTGGAACATAAACCATGTCATACTGGGCTAGCAGAATGGCCCATGTAGCCAATCGAGAATTGAGTGTGCTAGGCTTCTTCATTAATACCCGAAGAGGATTAACTCGGGATATGACATGAATAGTTTATCCAATAATGTAATACCTCGTCTTTTGAACAGCAAACATAAGAGCTAAACATTCTTTTTCAACCGGACTATAACGGTGTTCGGCACCAATCATAATACGACTAAGATAGTAGATGGCATGTTCATGACCTTCTTTGTTCTTTTGGGCAAGTAGAGCACCCAATGAATGATCCATAGCACGGACAGACATTAAGAATGGTATGCCTGAGATCGGTGGCACCAAGACTGGTGGGTTCATGAGATATCGCTTTATGTCATCGAATGCTTGTTGACATTCTTCGGTCCAAATGAAAGATACACCCTTCTTCATTAGCTGAGTAAATGGTCTGCAGTGTCCAGACAGATTCGAAATGAACCTCCTGATGTACGCAAAACGACCTTAGAATCCTCGTAGCTCTTTTAGGTTGCGTGGAGGACGCATCTCTTGAATGGCTTTGATCTTCTCGGGATCCACACGTATACCTTTAGAGGTAATGACGAAGCCGAGAAATTTGCCACTAGAGACACCCAAGAATGACTTGGTGGGATTCATTTTGAGTTGATGTTGGCGCATCAGATTGAAGATTGTTCTTAAGTCTTGGATGTGATCTTCCTTTAGACGACACTTGACAGCAATGTCGTCGACATAGCATTCGACAGTCTTGCGCAGATGATCTCGAAAGATGGTACTCATAGCTCGTTGGTAAGTTGCACCCGCGTTCTTGAGACCAAATGGCATCACGGTATAGCAGTAGACTCCGCGAGGAGTGCGGAAAGAAGTGTGTTTTTCATCTTCAGGATTCATCCGAATTTGATTGTATCCAGAGAATCCATCCATGAAGGATATTCGCTCGAACCCACAAGTATTGTCGATCATGACGTCTGTGATAGGGAGATGAAACTCATCTTTTGGACATGCTTCATTAAGATCCCGAAAGTCGATACAAACTCGAACTTTGCCAGTTTTCTTCAAGACTGGGACAACGTTGGCTACCCAATCTGGATGTTGTTCTTCTCGAATAAAACCACAAGCTATAAGCTTTTTGACTTCATCATCAATAGCGTCCATCATTTCTGGTTTGAATCGCCTTTGATGTTGTTTGACTGGCTTTGCATTAGGCAAGATATTCAATTTGTGAGTAGCAACTTTGGGATCTAAACCTGGCATGTCTTCGTAACTCCAGGCAAAGACATCAATATATTCTCGAATAAGAAGAATTAATTCTTGCTTATCTGCCTCTGGAAGGTTCTTGCTGATAAATATTGGACGAGGCGACCCGCTTTCTCGTACATCAATTTGAACTAATTGATCTTCGATAGGGGGTTCTCGTTGTTCGAATCGGAGTTCCCATTGGGTATCCATTCGTTGAGCCCAAGGATCTGTTTCGGGATTTTCTTCGATGTCTTCATCATAGCCTTCTGGAAGTTCGGCGGAGACCATGTTAGAAGATACGATCAGCCGATGAATCTGACCAATACTGGTGTCAGAATCCCTTGATCTGGAATCAGAAGAGTTAGAGCGCTCCTCATTATCGGACTCGGAGACTGCTGGAGATAAGACTGGAGGTGAAGCATATCCGAGACCTCTTTTTGTCCTGCTGCAGTATATCTCTGATTTTCCTTTCGGAACAACCATACGGATAGGAGTTCTTCTACCCTTACCGTAGTTGAGGCCATTCTTGAAGTCATAACCCATCTTTCGGATGATGTCTTTTGATTCTTGACTATAATGACGAAGTTGGAGACGTCCTGTGTCGTTACTTTTGCTATCATCCGTATAGCTGAATTTTTGTTCTGGCCCTTTACTAAAAAGTATTGGACTTTCGCCTCTTTTTCGAGAAGGGACAACAAAGTATGAATCATCTGGGTGTTCGAGTTAGACCTCGGTTTGAAGAGACTGTACAACTCCCATTGTAAATGACTGAAAGCTATCTAACATATCCAAATAGCACTTAGCATGATAAATGACATCAGTATACTGGAAAGGAGATGCTTTTTCATTGATTTGTACATCTGTATTTACAACAGGACCTTTAGCCTTAGCAGGCTTGGTCAGATTGATTACAAGAGGGGGAGAGGAAGAACGTGGAAGAGGATTGGACTTGTTACGACGAAGGTCAATAACAAGTGGCTCAGAGGAGGTGAGCTCCCTTTTATCCTTGTTATGAGAAAAATCAATAACAAGTGGCTCAGAAGAGGTGAGTTGCCTTTTATCCTTGTTACGACGTAGGTCGATAACAAGTGGCTCAGAAGAGGTGAGCTCCCTTTGATCTTGACCATCATCGGTTGGTTGCTTCTGGACTGGCAAGTGAATAGCCAGTGGTTTGAAGGACTGAGGATGAGAAACACGCCCTTTAATAGGTATGATAAGGGTGTCATTGGGCACTGCTTCTTGTTCTTCTTCAGTATCCAGAGCCAGTACTACCTTCATGAACTCATCTTTATACATGCGAGCATCGTTACAATATGCTTCGACACCTTTAAAAGGATAGAGATTCGCAACCTCTTTTTGAACCTCTCCCTTGTCATCAACGTATTTGAAACATTGATGGAGAGTCGAAGGAATAATATTGTGTTCATGTAGGAATGGTCTCCCCAAAAGAGCATTGTAAGAGCAACCATGGTTGTCTATAATGTAGAAGGTCACCTTTGTGCGGAGATTGCCTATTTGGAGTTTTAGACGAATCTTGCCCAGAGGCTTACTTCTTCCCTGGTTAAACCCCAAGATGGTGGTGATTGTACTAGAAAGACTATGTATTGGGATCTTCAGTGCATCTAGCATTATTTTCGGCATGATGCTGAGTGCTGACCCTGGATCTATCAGAATACGATCGACTTTTATCGAGTCGACATATCCTGTATAGTATAGGGGACGGTCATGCCTATTGTCTTCCAGCAGCATATCATCCTGTGTGAAGGTAATGTTTGGAATTAACTCCAACACACTGTGACAATGGAGGCAAGAGACAGGCTCTACTTTCGGCTTCTTTAGAAGGGTTAGACAGGTTTCTGCCTGCATTAGAGCTTCACTCAGAGTTTCTCGAGTCTCTTTGGAGAGGCGCAAGAGCTCGAAGATCGACAGCCTGGCTGGTGTATTGGCTAGTTGGGCCAAAATATCAAAATTGTATGGCTTCTCAAGTCCAGAAGGAGATGATTTCTTTAAAGGTTTGTCGAAGCGGACTTGTTGTTTGCCTTTGTCGGCTGCCGTCGGCTTGGGAGGAGTAGGTTCTACTACCGGTGAGGATGCAGAAGGGATGCCCTCAGTAGAAGCAGGTTGCACTGGAGCGGACTCAGAAGAAGAAGCAGGGTTTTCGGGATTCTCGGGAAGTTCCCATAAGTAGGCTTTCCCTGACCTGGTGCCCAGCAGGATTTCCTCTTCAACTATGGGGTCAAAAGATACCATATTGCAGATCTTTGTTCTGCCCTTGGAGCGGTCTCTTTGCTTAGAAGGAGCCTCGAAGTCAGCAACAAGGTCCGGGTGGATCCACATAATTTTGCCGTTATCAAGAGATAGGGGAACGAGACTTCCACTCCGTGGAGGAGGGAGATTCTCGATCTCAAGGGTGGCCTTGGGAATAGGGATGACACCATACTGTACCATCTGTGGAGGGAAGTTACCGAACTGTACTGAGACCATGTTCGCGGTAACAGTCTTCTTATCTTGTTGAAGGGTGACAACACCAGCGTTGACGAGCTCTTGAATTTTGCCTTTGAGCACGTAACATGCTCGAGTGGGATGCCCAATAAACCTGTGATAAACACAATATTTGGGATGATCAGTCTTACCGACCTCATCAGGCTTCTTCGGGTCTGGGAGTTGGAGCTTATTGCTTTTGATCAAGCAATCAAAGATGCTCACGGTGTCATTCTCGTCAAACGAGTACTCTACTTTCGGACGAGGTTCTCTTAGTGGAGGGGCAGAAGGAGTAGAAGTAGATGTAGGTGGAGCTACATTAACAGCCAGAGATTCTTTGTTCTTCAAATTGATGTTCAAAGTCTCTTTTCCCTTGCGGTTGTTCTGGCGATTACCGCTACCAAATATCGGGTGTTCCTCCTGGTCGGGGTTAGACATGTGTACCCCCAACTGCTTTAATTTGTCAGTACTAACTTCAGCTGCTTTAGCATTGACAATGAATGATGGCCAGTCTTGAAATTGAGTTGACCCCGTCCACATGCTGATAATAGGCAAAAGATTTGCCTTGCAGGTATCTATAGTGACAGCAGCCGGAGTTCCAGGAGGCATCTTTAATGCTTCTCGGCAAAATCTTTCAATGAAACTCTCAACGATTTCATTATTTCTTTGTTTGATCTTGTTGAGGGCTGACATGGTCATGTCGTTGATTCCCTCATAGAATCATTCCAAGAAGATTTAAGACCCGAGAAAGAAGTGATACAACCATCAGGCAAGCTTCTGTACCAATCGTATGCTACACTGGCTAAACAGCCGATGAATACCCTGGTAAGAAGAGCGTCAGTTGGCTGAAGTTGAACAGTCATTACCTCAAAGTGGTTAATGAACTGACTCGGAGAAGTGCTGCCGTCAAACAGTGAAATTGTAGGAATCTTGTACTTTGGAGGGAATGGGACTTCCTTCCATTCAACCGGATAGGGTTGTTTGATCCCCAATCTCTGTAAATTGTCCTTCTCTTTAAAGGCCTCAAACTGAGTGCGCAAGAGTTTGACAGCTTCATTAGCATCTTCCGATAATGAAGGAGCAGGCTGAATTACAGTGTTAGGGGAAGGAACAGCGTGGTAAGTACTACCCCAGCTCCTGAGTGACTGGGTGTGGGTTGAATTTGTACAGGGGATATTTGAGGAGATACTACCCCCAGACATGCATTAACAGGTACCGACGATGCTATAATTTCTGGATTTACAGCAGGTGCAGTCGGTGGTACTGTATGTTGGGCCACGATGATAGAATGCATACTTGCGACCATTTCAGCCATGGTCTTCAGCTTATCCTCCAGTGCAGCTATTCGTTGTTCTTGATTTGCCGAACTAGAAGCATCTGGGTCTTCAGTGACAACATAAGCTGTCACTTCTCTAGGTACAGTAGAAGACACTGTCTGTTCAGAACTTTCGCTGCATGCATCATAATCAGAGAAGGAATCATCTCCTGAATAAGAAGTATGAAGATGACCAGAAGGATCTTGGAGAAGATTCCTTTGACCGATTGTGTCTCGACTTCGGGATCGGGTATGTCGAAATACTCCTTCAAAAGATTCTTGGAGTAAATCTAAGTATCGTTGGCTGGGCCTGCAAGGCTTGCCGTGTTTGGAGCATTTTCTACCCCCAGTACCTCGAGAAGCCATGTTGACGGAAGCATACAACACTTCGTCTTCATCTTCTGACATTGGTTCAGAAGTTGCAAAATTCAGACGATCGAAGACAGATCGTTTTGTTGTCTGGCAACAGCACTGGATGACAACCTTGTGATTACAATGGTGTCCAAGTGGCTGAGCTGGAGGCGTTGAGATATCGTCCTGCTTTTGCCTGAGGTGCTCTCGGAGGTCAGGAACAATGACGGAACGAGAATAAGTCTGAGGGATATGTTCTTTGACCACATTCGAAACATGGTTCCTGTTCTTCAGATGTTTTGTCCCGTGAGTATACAGAGAAGTACTCACTTCATTAGCATAGGTATCAAGATTTTTCACCTTGGAAGTTTGCCTCTGATGTAGGTTCATCTTCGGCATTGGCTGCTTGCGTTTTACCGAAGTTGATGTAGACCGAGGTCTATTGAGATAATCCCGTAGATCAGCAAACTCACCCCCAGGGGTTTCTGTCTGAGACACCAGTAATTTTCTTTGTTTTGAGCGGGATATCCGGAGAGTTGGAAGATCTTGGAATTCTGCTACCGGAGTAGGCAGAATACCTCTTTGATCAGTACATTGGAGAGAAGAGCTCTTGTTTGAGAGAGTTCTTATACTGATTGGTGCCGAGGCACGTTCAGATGGATCTTCTACGGTAAAAACCAGAGAAGACTGAGAAAAGACCAAAGGGCATTTTCCTTTGTTTTGTGAAGAAGGGTTGGCTAAAGAGCGTTTCCCTCTGTTGTCTTCCAAGTCGTGGAACGAGAAAGTTTAAGAAAAGACCAACGGACCTTTTTCTTTGTTCTGAAGAGGAGGAGGAACAGTCAACAGACTACCCCCAGTGGATTGCGCTGGAGCAACAGGGTGCTTGGGAAGAGGAGCAGAGTTTTTCCCCTTGCTGTGAGAAAAAGGGAGATTAGCCAAAGGGCTATCCCTATTAGACTGCGCTGGAACAGCTTGCACTAGGGTTGAAGTGGCAATAGGCGCATTGGCTGATTGCGCATAAGAAGCTTTGACAGATGGCCTTTTAGCCACAGAAACTGTAGTTTGCGTAGCAGGAGTTTTGGCTTCAGTGGATTGCGCAGGAGGGAAGGAAGTCACCAACTGCGCCAGAGGAAGAGGAGTCTTGGACTTTGCCAAAGCAGCATAGGAAGTGGCTTGCGCAGCAGCAAGAGGAGCAGTACACTGCACTGGAGTTCTGGCTTGCACTTTGGCAGCGCGGGTGGTGTTTTGCGCAGGAGCAGAAGTGTCCAGTGGCTCCTTAGCAGCAGAGACAGCAGGTTGCACAGATGATTGCGCAGAGGACTTTGGAGTCCACGCTGAACGAACCTTGCTCTTGGCAGAGGTTGCAGTACGACGAGAAGCCCCGGAGTTGATCATCGCCTCGTAGGCAGTCTGGTTGACCTTCACAACCAGCGTCTTCTGCGTCTTTCCGATAGACGCAACATCACATTGAGTTGTCACTTCCTCGTCGGAGGAGAAAGTCGTCCCCAGTAGAGTCGTCATTTTGTTTGCAAAAAAAATAAAAGTTCTTTTTATTTCACAAACTTTGTAAGAAGATTACAATTGAATTCTGAAAAAGTACAACTATAGGAATCCGATCTGAAGACGATCGCTTTATCTCTTGGACGATGTGAACTTTAAAGATGATAGCCTCTGAAGAATGCAGCAGCACTTGGACAAGAACTCCTGATCTCTGGTGATAATGATCTGATCTTCTCAATGAAGGACTTGAAACTCTATTTATAGAGTTCTGGAAAATAACTAATTAGTAGTTATTTCTGGATGGCGCAGGTTGGATTGCGCAGGCATTGGACTGCGCAGACAGCGAACTGTGCTGGCAGTTACTCGATCGTGGCTCAACTGTATTAGACGCGTGGCACTGTTTGATTGAAATGCGCATGGTCGTGTACAGACGGTTGCCATGTGGTGAGCAATTGATGGCATGTAGGCCACGTACAAAATATCAGTTATCTTGATGGATTGTGCCGCTTGAACTGCGCTAGCTTCAGACTGCGCTAGGATCGAACTGCGCTGAGGAGGATCTGGCAGACTGCGCTTCGGTTGGGCTGGCAGACTGCGCTGGCTTTTGGCAGCTGGACCGTGCTAGAATTTGGACAGCTGTCCTAGAATGCGGCGCGGCTCGAGAAACGAACAGACTCCTCGCTTTTTGGGCTGTCAGTTGTCAGAAAATCTGATTTTGTGTTAGGTAATGATGACGTCGCCACGTCAGCTAGCGCGCTTGGATGTTAGCACGGTTCAGCCTCGCGCAGTTGATTTGGTGCGCAGTCTGTCTCCTGCGCAATTTATTTGAAGGGTGCGCAATTTGATTTTTATTACTTTTTTGATGGGTGCAACTTGATTTTTAGGACCTACAAGACCCCCTTCAAAGTTTTCGAAATTTGAAAATATTCAAAGTTTCGAAATACTTTGAATTTTGAATTTAAAATCAAGTTGCGCAAGTGGCGCTTTGACTGCGCGTTTGGAGGAATCTGCTCCGACTTTTGTGGCACAATCTGAGGTGACTGTTACACTTCTGAAAACTATAAATAGTTTCCATTCTCATTCTGTCAAGCTTTACTTGCTTTCAATTTTTTGAAGAGATAAAAGCTTCCCTCCTACTCCGACTTCCTTCTTCTTCTCGTCGTCGATTGCAATGGCACCCAAGCGAACTACCTCCGAGAAGGGCAAGGCTCCGGCTGAAACCTCGACTCGGGTTGCGCCCCGAATTTCTCGTCATAAAATTGGCCACCCAACACTGCAAGGTAGATGATAAACTCGATCGAAACCCTTTTTAGGGTTCTTGACATTTTCGAACCTTCATACCTCTCTCTTTTTAGGGATTGATGGTATTGCGCCGCCCTGTTTAGGGTTTTGGTTGCACACACAATAGTTTTCATTTTTATGAAAACTATACTCTTGCACAATCGGTTGGAAAATGCTGGCAGATGTTTGGCGCAATCCATCGATTTGTGCAAGTAGGTTGAGCCAGCGCAAACTGACGCCTTGCGCAAGTGGGTTAGCGCAACCTGATATCTTGCGCAAGTGGATGTGTTGGCGCAATTGGATACTTTGCGCATGTGGGATGCATTGGCGCAATCTGATGCTTTGCACATAGCGCAATTTGATGAACTCTTTTTAGAGAAACTTTGTGATTTTGCATGTACTGATCTTTATCTCTTTATTTGATGCAGTTAACCTCAGGGAAGATCCCAATTATGAGGTCTTTGTAGGGACTTTGTCTGAACCTGAATTCAAGAAGGATCTTTCCCATGTGACATATCCTCAATATGCCCTGCCGTCATCTCGACAAGCCATCCTGATGGCACAAGATAATTAAACTCTGCTGAGTCTAATGAACGGGCAGCCTCTGCAAACTGTTGGCGCCGTCATCCATAAGAAGCCTCTGTTTCTGTTTGGTAAGGCTCTTGACAAGAGCTCTCAGCCTAGACCTCGTATGGAACAGAGACTTTTTCAAAGGGGTGAGAAGATAATACTTCTACCGGAGATTTCCAGATGCCTTCCCCTGTCTCGTTATGCTTTTGCGAGTTATCCCAAGAGGATGGAATGGGATATAACTCCACTTCAGCAAGCCCGAACGGGGAATATTTATGTAAAGAAGGGGCCAAACAGCAAAGACATGTTCTACAGTTCCTCTGAGCGTCACAGCACCCTGCTCAGAGGGCTGAAACCCGGTTGCATCCTACCGGAAAACTCTTCCCTGCTGCTACCAGTCAGAACGTCGATATTCGCAAATGAGTTTGCGGAGGTTGAGGGAAGATATCCAGACCAAGATATTCGATTGACAGGTCTTGTGAATCCAGATAACAAGAGATGGATTTGTATAGCCAATTGGATATTGGCTCAATTTGAAGACAAGCTCAAGGAGATTGAGCTGTACCAAGCGGTGTATGCCACCGTTTATGGTTTTTCGCCTAATCCGCATCTATTCCTTGCATTGGCGGAGAGATACAACTACAGGACGGGGACTTTTATGATGCCATACGGAGAGATCGGATTGGCTTTACACGAGATGAAGTACATCTCCAGCCTGCCAATGGGGGATATCCTCTATGAAGAATTTGTCCCTACCAATGATGAGTTGGACAAATTACGGCAAGAGAATACTGACATGGTGGCTGTCTTTGAAGAGCTGCTATGCCACTACAAGATCTGTTCCTTGCACTACAAGAGTAGTACATCTGCCACCTGTTACTCGACGAAATGGTTGCCATATCTCTTCCTCAACCATATCATGGAAAAGAAGACCAAGGAGCATGACAACTGCAAACCCACCTTCTTCAGACCACTTAGCGATAGTGAAGTGATAAAGTTGATGGAGGAGCACAGTGACATGGATATCCTGGTTGAGGATGATCTTGTATATCCTCCTTTCAAGGAAGGGGATATTATTGAAAGCTATATGAGGATGGGCTACATGTCCATGTCGAAGGAAGTCCAGCTGGCGGGTTTCCTCACTTATTGGCTTCGACGATACGTCGTCCCTAGAGCCAGCGTCGTCGATCGCTTTCATCGCGGCGTGCTGTTTGCTGCTGTCCGCTTAGTCTTTGGCTACCGGATGGATCTATTGTCAGCGATGACTTGCAGAGTGAATGCTGGCCTCCGCCTTTTTGTCGATCAAATGCTTCGAGGAAAGGGTGAGAAAGGAAGCTTTCCTCGGCTGGAGCTACCCTACACATATCTGTTCGGATGGCTGCTTCTGCACTATCCTTCACTGATGAACCCCGATATGGGTGCGGTGAGCGACAGCTTCTTGAGGAGATTCTCCAGAAGCAAATGGATATATACCACTTTAAGAGATTACATGTGTGCTCTGAATCTCGGAAAGGGATGGAACTTCTATTGTGTTCCCCCTCCAGCTGGCTACGAGCATATGTCCACCAACCTTGTCGACTCTGGGAGGGCACAGCCTCTGGGCCACACAACTTTCGACTGGTTGAAGATGATCCGGCCATCTCACTTGGTGTACCGGTTTGAAGATGAGTGCTATCTGGAGCCTTATCTCCCCAGTCGCTTTGTACGCCAATTCGGCTATGACCAGTTTCATGTAGGCAACGCCATAACGTGCCTACAGGGAAAAGGTTATCTGATCGATGGAGTCCGGGCCTGGGCTTACTATAATGCTCGGGACACGAAGACGACGTTCTCGATACCGCTAAGGAGCGATCATGGACCTCGCATGCTATATACGTATTCGCTCTTCTACACATCAGCGAATACGTTTGCTGAGAATTTTAACTTAGCAGATAACTTTGCGACAGTAACGCGATTAAAGAAGGGAGCATCTGTTGTGTTAGCTCCTGGTAATAATGAAGAGGATGAGCCAGTTGATGCACCGCTGGAAGCTTCGAGGGAAGCCAACTTCCCTGAAGAAGTCAACGAGCCGCTGCGCGTCTCCTTGAAGGTTGTCAGATCTCCAATCAAGGAGAAGAAGAAGAGGAAGATGGAAGAACCTTCTTCTCCAGTTTCCAAGAGGAAGCTTGTCTTAGAATCCTCAGAAAGGGTGACTACCCGGTCGCAATCTCGGCAGCAGGCTGAGTCGACTCAAAGAGAAGAGGCGACGACTCCGACCTCTCTTCAAAGACAAGTAGATGCTGTAGATGTAGAGAGTCCGGAGAGACCTCTACGTAGAAAGAAAATAGTTTTCAGAAGGAAAGTGGCCACTCCTCCAAGGCCTATCCTATCATCGGTGTGACCAGTGCTGTCGCCGGAGTCATGATGTCGTCTCCTACGCCTGCCCTTGAACCTAGGCAGGAAGCTTTCAGTCCAGAGAAGAGGGACGAGGTTGTAGAGACCAGAGAGGAAATTGCGGAGATAGCAGATGAGGCTGCGAAGCCAAATGAGCCAGAAATATCTCCCGAAGCACTGCAATCTCCAACACTTGCAACAGAAACCGCCCACCTTCCAGCTTTTCCTCGATCACTACGTGCCGAAGAAGATAAGTTAATGATT
Organism: Iris pallida; assembly: GCA_029216955.1. Taxonomy (NCBI): domain Eukaryota; kingdom Viridiplantae; phylum Streptophyta; class Magnoliopsida; order Asparagales; family Iridaceae; genus Iris; species Iris pallida. The sequence goes on along the minus strand of JANAVB010009596.1, from coordinate 37,377,912 downwards.
GAGGCACTGGAAGGCTGTGACTTTGGCTTGCACGATGATGTAGATCCAGTTGCTGCAACTGATAGTGAAGAAGCACGAAAAGAGAGTGCAAGTGATGAAGATACATCAGCAGAGGCTGTTGATGACACTCTGAATCCAGAAGAGGATGCTGATGTACATGCATCCCCAGAGAAGAATGCAGTTAAAGAAGTAGCACCGGAGGGAGCTACTGTCACCCATCAAGGAGGTATTGGTATTGACTGATATTAATACCCTTCTTTTATGGATTGAATGGCTGACATCTTAATTTTTATCCATGCAGAAATTCAACTTTCTCCGATTCCTCCAATATGCACTGATATAGGGCAAATAAAGGCGATAGCCAGCAGTAGCCGTCATTTATCAGGCGGCTCTGAAGCGGGTAGTAGCTAGGTAGTAATGTCTGAAGCTACTTTTGCAAGGCTACAACTCATGTCAGCAGATGACAAACCTGTCACTGGATCCAGCAATGGTAAGATTGCCCTTACTTTTGATCTTTTTCGATAGTTGCTAATGACAGTAAACTGATGGGGTTATTTGATTTCGCAGAGGAACATCTGGAAGGAGCAACCAACTCTACCATGGCTCCCTTGACCAAAGAGACCTCAACTCATGTTCAAGAAGCTGAACGTCCACCTGTACAGGCACCGGCTGCTTCAACATCCATGGGAGTAGCTGCTACACCCGGTGCAATAGCTACTAACAGATTTATAATTGGTTCCTTCACCAACCTTTTCTTCAATTCATTGGGACCCTTAGTAGAAAGGGTAATAGAGAAAGAAGAAGTTGGTTTCATCACTATTAGAGGTCCAACCTCTTGTCTGATCAGTGCCATCCAAAATCAAGGTGATGAAGCTCAAGCCGTTTATCTTGAACACATCATGGATGAGCTGGAGGAATCAGTTAAGATCTACAAAGATCTTAATCGGGGGGCGGTAGAACCCTTGGTAAATGCTGAGTTTGAGAGGATGTCTCGAGAGGCTGCAGTTACGAAAGCTGATTTCCAGGTTTTCTTGGACACTTACGCTGCCAAGTCTTCAGAGTATAACTCCCAGATGGAAATAATAGCATATGCTGCTTCAACATCCATGGGAGTAGCTGCTACACCTGGTGCAATAGCTACTAACAGATTTATAATTGGCTCCTTCACCAACCTTTTCTTCAATTCATTGGGACCCTTAGTAGAAAGGGTAATGGAGGAAGAAGAAGTTGGTTTCATCACTGTTAGAAAGTTGCTGAGCTGAAAGCAGAGTCGCCATTTTTTTTGCAAACAATAACAAGAATGAATAATATGTGCCATGGTCTGCAGCCCACTAGCATATATGTTCGAGTAGACTCGGATATGAATGATATTAGTCTATCATAACTAGGCTAACAAGCAGAATGTATCATGATAAGGAGTATAAAGCACGAGAGAATAATAAAGTAATATCACCGACGATACATGGACCCTGCAGATATAATCATAACCATCCATCTATTCTATGAGCTCAGCAATAACCTAGAGAGATCACCAGATCCTCAGGGGACATAGTAAGATACATAATACATGCCTATTGTACAGTTATTAACATGCATGAATATACAGAAAAGAGTCGACTATGAAGTAATAATAAGAATAATGAATGTACAAGGTAAGGTAATAAGAGACAGATAATTAATGACATGTCATAGGACTGTGACGCTAAGAGTGGCTAATAAAGTAATCATATGACCGCAGACCTGTGCGGTACCTACGGTCCTATAGAGAGTAGTCCTGTATGGAGCTCCCTTTCTATAGTAAATCTCTATCGTAGCACCTGCGTGATACTCCCGAGTCGAGAGTGGTCAAACAGCCAATCTTAGTATCGAATAAAGGTCAGGTCAAATTGAGTCAAATGATCAAGTCGAGTCAAGTCAGGTCAAGTCAAGCTCATACTCATTATGATGAACTATACAAGTGGTAAATGAAAATGAGTACAAGTGTAGCGATCATGTACAAGGAGCATAGACAAGTAACAGAGTATAGAAACTGACAACATGAAAAGTAACAACATTAGATAAGAGCATGCATAAATAAACTATACATATGCAAGGTATACTTGCCTGGGTTCCTAAGAAAGAAAGCTGTGAATCCGATCACGGACCCAAAGTAGCAATGTCCCGAGAGCCAAAATTAAAATACTAATGAATTAATTGTTCATCTAGAATTGCTACACATGCACAAGGTACATTTACTTATATATATATTTATTATGATATAATAACTAACAAGGGAAGCTATATGCTAGAGGTAAGCTCTAATTTATAAATTAATTATTTAGTCATATTTATCTAGGTATGGGTTCTCGGTCATATATCGATACTTTTCTAAGGCTAAGTTGTGTCAACCCATATGACATTAAAATCATTCTTAAAACATAATATTATGTATACATAAATATGTTTTCAAGGGTATTTATAAGAAAAAAAATGTGGACACAACTATATACAACTTTCGGGTTCAAGAATGTAGCAAAACTAGGCCTTCTAGGTTCCAAATGACATGTTCGGTGTCGTCTATATGAGCATGAGAATATATATAATATAAACAGAATTAATATGGTATTTAAATAGGTTTTAATCACTAAACAAAGGTTAAACATACATAACTAGTTTAGGCATGGTTTCATAACAATTATATTAATAAAATTTAGCTAAACTAGACAAGTTCCAAGGTACAACAAGCTAAAACCCAATTCTAAAATCATAATTTTGTAGGTTGTTCTTAAGCCTTAAGACCATGTTTTCCATGCCAAAACATAGGGTTCTCATAGTTCATTAACATGGCTAAATGATTCTTGAATTAGTCACAAAAATTTGTGAGGCTTTGGTTGCAAAACTTCAACATTTTTCTACACATGATCCAACTAAAGTAAATAATAAAATCTTAATTTTCCTACACATGACCCTATGGGTCGAAGGGTTTGGGTTGTAATTGTGTCTCCAATTTCGATTGGAATGGTCATAGGAAAATGGTCAAATATTAAACTACGATTTTCTATGTGAATATTGTGCTATTAAAATGAAGCACAAGGAAACGTGTTTGAGTGGGACATGAATGGTATAAATGTAGAGGGGCTCTACTAGGTCATGCATGCAAATTTTGTTGGGAGAAAATAACTAGTGTTGTGCTACAAATAACAAAGCTACGAAAAATGGTATAAGAAGGCTAAAATAGCCGGTGGTAGCATATATATATATATATATATATATATATATATATATATATATATATATATATATATATATATATATATAAGAAGGCTAAAATAGCCGGTGGTAGTGTATATATATATATATATATATATATATATATATATATATATATATACAATTACAAAATAAGTAATATCTAGTACTAAAATCCAACAATGCTAGCTACACTACCAACAATACATACACACAATCTAGTTAGCATTTTACAAAGTAAAAAAAGAATATTAGCTAGCACAATATTTAATAAAAATATAAAAATATATAAATATTACTAGGAATTCTGGGTTAGGGGGTTTACAAGGACGATGAGGTTGAGGAGACCAGGTCAAGGACGACGAGGTCGAGGAGGGGGGCCAGGTCGACCGCGATCTCGACTGCGTTGAGATTCGAGCCCTGGTATAGGATCTCGACATCGGCCAAGTCGAGGAGGCTCGGATGGTGGCCAGGGCTCGGAGGTCGAGGATGATGACCTCGTACGTCTCCTTTCTCTTCTTCTTCTTATTCTTCTTCTTTTTCTTCTTTCTCGACCTAGTTTCACGAGAGAGAGAGAGAAGGAGAGAGGTTCTAGAGAGAGAGAAAAAGAGAAGCGAAGAGAGGTCTGTAGAGAGAGAGAAACCAAAGTGAAAAAATTCACTCCGGAAACAGAAATTTTCTCTTCCCTGAAAAGTGTGTTTAAAAGCAGTTTTGGGATTTATTTTTTCTAAACACTACATTATGAGTATGATCATCAACTATCGAAGGCATCGTGAAAACGTCGGGGGCCCTTCAGCGTCGTGGGCGAAGCGAGACGTTGAGTTGCGGGCATCGAAAGACGTCATCGCCGTCTCGTGGAGCTCTGGAGCGCGCGGAGTGCGCGAGGTGTGCGTGTGAGACGATGATGACAAAGTCAGTGCGGACAAGATCTGCACGAAGAGTCCGAAATGATATGCCGACGTGCTAAAAATCATGTGCGGGGAGAGACACGATTTAACTTTGCTCGCACGTGCTGGTTAAAAAAAAAGAAAAAAAAGAATAGTGAATATCAAAGCACAATTTCCTATGCTCTTGACGTTTAAAATTATAATGTTAAGTTTAAAAACACCAAACGGACCCTTAGTATTTTCAAATCGAAACGATTTTTTTTAAACCGAACCGAATCTCTTATTCGATTCGATTCGGTTCAGTTCAATTTTCGGTCCATAATCGAATAATGCTCACCCCTACTCATAACTAGAGCTGTCAAGTGGGCCAGGCCGAGCCGGCCCGACACAAAATTTGGGTGGGCCGGGCCTCTTGGGCCCATGAACATTAGCAGGCCGTGCCGGGCCGTGCTAAGGGTAGAAAATCTCAGCCCAGCCTGGCACGTGACCACGGCACGGTGGGCTTCAGTCGGGTCGAGCCAGGTCGGAGCGGATCTTGATTGGCATGTAAATTTTTTGGACATTCATACATCAACTAGAAGCTAAGTAGATTTTTTTCTTAACTACGAAAGCCATAATGTAAGAAGCTCTGGATAAAGCATTCTAGATTCCATATGGGTTTGCATTTTTGCTATTGTTTTTAATGTATAATAATAAAGAAGCTCAGCCATTAAGTTGTTTGTTTCGCATGATTGTCAATGTGGAAGTATACATGCATGCATTGTGATTCAGTTTAGACTTATTAACCAGATATGTAGACATATCCTATTATGGGAGCACGATTCAAGCAACTAACTAAGAGAAATCTAGCTTTCTTCTATTGTGATTATTTTTTCAGCAAGAAAATATAGCAACTACATGGCATCCTCCTAGTGCAAAGTTTTATGTAGCTAACTAATGTGATTGTTTAGGATCAGAATAATTATATGCGTATAAAAAAAATAAAATTATACTATCCTTACTATCGGGCTGAAAGGTAGTCTGCAATATCCTATAAAATACAATATGCACAAAAAATTATGTTTCAACAACAAAAAATCACATCAAGATTCAAGCATATAGAATGGTATGCTGTTGTCTATCTAACGTTTATTTTAGTATCAGTGTGTTAATAACTAATGAAAATAATCAACCATATCATAGATTAGTAATCAGTCATTCGAAATTGTATTATGAACAATATATGTATTATGAACAAAGTATAGTTTTACAAACTATTTTTTATCTGTGTACTTAAACTTTTTAACCAACTATTAAGTTGTCTATTTTATTCTTATCTATTTATCCGGGCTGGGCCGGCCTATCTTATGGGCCGATATACGTGGTCCCACAACCCAATCTCCAGGGCCGGTCCGGTCCGGGCCCACGATTAAACGAATCGGGCCGGCACATGGGCCAATTTTTTGGACCAGACTCGTGTCGGACTGGACCAGCCCGGCCCAATTGACAGGTCTACTCATAACCGCTCATAACCAGTACTTTAAAAACACCTCGTAACCGCTACCCACACAATTGCCAAGGAGTAGGGGTGCAACTCGGACGGGTTGGGTCGGGCTTGAGGTCAACCCAAGCCCAACCCGATGAATCATAAGCCTAGTCCGAGCCCAAGATCGGCCCGACCTCGGGTTCAATATATGAAGCCCAAGACAAAGTCCGGAGGATCGGGTTGAACTCGGGTTGGGTCGGGTCCATCAGGTTTATCGGGCTCTAATATATTAACTGAAATAATTTTAAACAAAAGTAATATTAAACACATAATTAAATATCAATCAAGTCTTGATTATTACAAAATACAAACTGAAATAAGATTTAGGATAATGAGTTGAAGAGTTTGGGTGAATAAGTTTAGGATTTAAACTTTTTATTTTCGGGTTCCTCGGATAACCCGGCATATGAACCCGAGTCCAACCCAATTTATGATCGGGTTCAAATATTTGAACTCAAACCCGAGCTCGAACCCGAATATCTTCAACCCTAACCCAATCCATTAACGAATTTACCCGATCGGGCTCGGATTTTGCCCGCCCAAGTTTACTTACGTCATCCCGCTCCCTCTATCTTCTCCTCCTCCGTCGTCTCTCGCTAGAAATTTGGGAATTAGGGCATCGGCATCTCGCGATTTCGCGGCGGCGGCAAGATGTTCTGGCGGATGACAGGGCTCTCCTCGGCTTCTCCGGTAAGTTCTCTACCTCCCAATGAAATTCGGATGAATTTAAAGTTTTCTCTTGTCGAATCAATTTTTGTAGATGTTTTTTTGTTGATTTGATTGTGGAATTGATAGAAGTGAATGTAGTTTGAGCCTCCAAACCGTAAAAATCCATTTTATTGATCGAATTTGACGTATTAGCATATTCTACTCTCGATTTATGATAGAATTGGAATGATTCAGCGTTTTTTTTTCTTTCTTTTAAACGTGATTGTAGTTGAAATATTGATGGATGCGAATGTAGTTTGTGTCTCCAAATCCCTAAAGCCATACTTTTGATAGCATTTGGAATGTTTTTTTTTTCTCTTGTTGGTTATTGTTTCCTTGATGTTTTCGTTGACTATGCAATTGTAGGTTAAGGAATTGATGGTAGTGAATGTAGTTTGGATATCCAAACCCTAAAAGGCACAATTTTGATCGGATTGGACTTAGTAATGTAGTTTAGGGATGCACTTTATTGGTAGTTCAAGATTTGAATTATGTCGGGATTGGTTAATTTAGGATTTGCTCTTATTGGGATCTCTCGATTCAACCAAATCAAGGTGTGGTGGATAGCGTGATTCTCCCTGCTTGAAGTTGAACAATTTTAGGGTTTGCTCTTGTCGATTCTCGTTCTCTAGATGTTTTCATTATTGACATGCGATTGTAGCTCTAGAAATTGATGGTAGTGATTGTAGTTTGAATCTCCGAATCCTAAGAGTTGTTCTCTTGATTGAATTTCACTTACTATCAAATATATAGACGAAATCAATGGGTATAATAAGGCTTAGTCTATCATAGAACTGGATTTTGGGTTTTCTCTGGACAAGAGTAGACAAAGGAATTAATGTAGTTTGGGTTCCCAAACCTTGAAAGTATGTATTTTGATAGAACTCAACGTAGCCTATGATTACGCTTTTGCGGGTGGATTGTGTGTTAGTCTGGGAATTTTTTTGTTAGATATTGAGCTAATTTGTTTTAGAATTGGGGTTCGGAACTATTGTTAGAGAACTTAAAACTTCATTTTTTGGTAAGTGGACTTCTACTTTAACTTATGTCATGGTTTAGAATGCTAACTTGGGTTTGGTTTTGGAAGTAAGAGAAAGGATTTTGGATTTTCAAATCGTAAAAGACTAAAAGTTTCCAACTGGGTTTGAGATGAACCATAGTGTTAGACTGAGGTATACAGTTTTCCAAACCCTAAAAGCCATTCTCGAGTGAAGAGAAGAAACGAATGGAAGTGAATGTAGTTTGAGTTGGTTAGGGTTATATTGAGGTATCAAGTTTTCCAAACCCTAAAAGCCGTTATTTTGATAGAACTTAACTTACTAGAATAGTCTACAAGTGCACCGTCAAGGACGGACGCAGAAATTTCAGAGAGGGGGTCGACCTTAACAGTAAAGGAAGTCCATATTTTCTAGGACTTCTTGTTGATTTCTATAGGACACATTCACATTTGAAGACTTTGGTGTCGACACCTTAGGAAAAAACCATTGCACCCTGGAAAAGTTAATGAAACCTAATTTATCTCTCATTTTTATCTTAAAAATAATAATTTTAATTACTCTATATGTAGTCTTCATATTCATAATGTAGAATCAAGACCTAATATGCAGACATTACTTTAGGCAATGAAGCACTGCAAGTGAATAATCTCTTTCTTAAGCAGCACAATTATCATACACTTAAATTAAGCATTCATAATGCCTTGGATTTATTCTTAAATCTTAATGAGAATTTAATATCTAAATTACAGTTGTTGCCAGAATAACCTTTTGGGTATACTCTTAAATTAAGCATTCATAATATCTCATGATACCAACCGATTTCCAAAATAAAACAAAAGTATAAAACATTAATTTGACAAATTGTAGATGAACAAGAAAAATGAAAGACCTGCTGACTTATGTAATTCAACAAAAAACTGGGAGAAAATGCGGGAGAAGCTCTGAGGGAGAAATGTTGAGCATGAACAATAAATGCATACATGCAGAGCTTCTGGAAAGAAATGGTTAAAGCTGCATTGGAGTAGCTGTGCATCCTGGGCTATATTCTTTGTGCTGCAGTTATGGAGTGTCAGCGTACACAGTGCTACAGTGGAGCAGCTGTGCCTGTGAGCAACCAGTTCAGCTGTGAGCAGTCAGTTCAGCTGCAGTAATTTTTTTTTTTTGAAAAGTCAGTGGGGTCAACTGACCCCACATGCCCCATTGTGGTTCCGCCTCTGTGCACCATAGAGGCAATTTGAGACCAAGTTCAGAAACAGTTCTATAAGATAAGTTGATCTTATTTTGAAACTTGAGTTTGAAAACTGGAGTTGTAAAACATGAAACTTCATCTATACTACTATATAATGAGAAAAGTTCATCTTCACCATGGAACTTTTGTTTCCAAATATACTCTTGCATATATTTACTAATTAAAATTAATAGGGGATGCTAGATAATTACGACAGTTGTCTTTTAGTATTCCTAAGTAGCTTTAGTAAAAATTAGAATAATTACAACCATTTTAGTCTTCCTTATAATAATCTATGAAATATGTGCTTTAGTAATAATCTATAAAATATGTGCAAAGCACTTACATATATACTAGTTTCAGATAACCAGATATCTGTTTAATTTGGATAGGTATATGTTGCTTGAAGGTAGGTAGGCTTGGAATTTTGGAAGGAAAATAGGTTTTGGGATTCAAGAAAGGAGTTTAACAAATATCCAAGAAGATTGGAGTTTTGCTATCTCCGGAGTGTTAATAGAGTTTTCTAACGCCAAAATTTTCCAAATGCTCAAGGTTCAGTCAATTGGACTTTACATGCTCAAGTCTTGTTGTTTTCTTTCCTAAAGTGTGTTTGTAAAAGGCCTAAGAGTTAGTTTGGGAACATATTATCTGAAACAGAGTCAAGTCAAGTTATTGTGGAAGTTGGAGTTTTGAAACAATGGTTAGAAAATGTAAGTCTACTTTTTTTTAAAATGGAGATATTGATCGAGTTATATCATGCTTGCGAACATTATTACCTCCGAGACTATAAAGAGATTAAAACCATAACCTCTGAGACTATAAACAAAATAAAACAATATCAAAGTCCTAATTGTACAGCTTTTGTATGATGTCTTCACCATACGAACATGGTATATAGGAGAAATATGAGGCCTAAAATGAGAAGTAGTGCACCCCCTTGAAATGAGTGCATGTGCATGACACTTCCTAAGGTGTTTGCCAAAGCTCCGAGTGAACCCGAAATAGGCCATGGATTTGGGTTTGCCAAATGATAAGAATGCCTCTAAGATATTGTATGTAAACCACCCTTCGTTCCACCCCCTTTAGTATAGTATAGGGTCAAGATTTGTAAAGGAAGAGAAAGGATTAGAGTTTAAAAATGGAATTTGAGAAGAATCCAATTGGCCTAGATTTAAGGGAACTCATATATATAAAACCCTAACAAGCCCACGTACCATAATGTGGGGTTGTCATAATACAATTGACAACCATGCGATTGTCATACCTTTACTAAGTATAATGTGGGATTGTCTTAATTACAATTGACAACCATGAGATTGTCATTCCTTTACTAACGGGCATAGTGTGTCATATAGATGAATGCAATTTCCTATAGCAAATCATATATCTTACCTCTTCGTCTAGACTCTTTATAGTCTATGGAAACTTGGAGGGTGCTCCTTGGTTGCATGAGCTTAAACTGCAATCCAAAAGATAGGTCCACTTACTTGCCAATTTGTCACGTCCCGACTCTACTGATTCGAAAGTCACTGGGCGTCAAGCCGTACAAGTCTAGATTGCACTTGTATAAGGAAAGATAAAACAGTAATGGTTATCTTGAAATGACGACATTGTAGCGGAAGAAATAGAGTCATAAGGAAGTTACTATAGAGGATACAAAAAAATTTCTTTATTGATAATGTAGCTGATTACAAAGGCTCTCAATAGCCCTATGAATATACCAAGTTGGCTTGCAACACTCATGATCTCTCTTGCTCATAAAGGATCTTGTCGTTCCATACATTATGTCTTCTATATCCAAGCAAGCATCCTCGGACGAACATCTTCATGTTGCCAATTCGTGCTCGAACACTTCGGTACGACTGAGCGGATCTCCGTATCTGGGGGGTTGGGTATCAGTACATATCTTGTACTGGTGAGTAAGTTAACCCACTCGCGTAAACCAACAATAAGTAATCATGTGAAGCATACAGTTTGTATGGTGATCTTCTATATTGAACTAGATTGATTACAGTTCCTATCTATGGTATCTACTGAAAGCAGGAAAGCATGTAGTCTATAAGCATGTAAACATGTTATACTTGATAGCGTAAGTAAACAAAGATATATATTGAACCGCATCACTTAATAGTGACTTCTTACCATAACTGATGTACCTACCCTTGTACTGATGTAAGGTGAATTCTTACCGTCCCTACATAAGACATACGTTAGCATGCCGACACTTATCAATATGAAGGTCACCGGCGACACGCATGTCGCCATCTCGGACTATATTTATGGTAAGTGATAAACACTTCGCGTGCAGGTTGTGATCCCTACGAAAGGCACCATCTTATCCATACAGTGTTCTAAATGGCGCCCGTCTAGGCCGCCTAGGCGGTAGGCGGTCCCTCTCCGCACCGCTTTGCTGTAGGCGGTGGAGTAGGCGGCCAATGGAGGTTGGCGGCATAGGCGGAGGTGAGGCAGCGTAGGCGAGCGCCTAGGCGGATAAATACTTTACAAAGTATTTTGGCCAAAAAAGTTTTTTTTAACATTATGGGCCCAACAATACTAAAACTTTATAAATCTTCGTTCTACAACTTAGTTATGCATGGAACACCCTTAAAATATGCATATTATGCAAAAAACAGTGGTAAAATAATAAAAAATGTTCAAAATGTATCAACCGTCTAGGCGGCGCCTAGGCACCGCCTAGGCGGCCTAGGCGGTAGGCGGACTCTCTCCGCCGCGCACCCGCCTACCGCCGTTTATAACCTTGTATCCATATTAAGGTTCACCCATTCACTCAGGTCGCAACCCAACTGCAGGTTCCATAATATTCTATACCGTTCCATCAATTGACATGGTGAACCTGCAAGTTCCTCCTAGGCCGAACGATCCTAGTGTTCCGGTGCATCTCATTCGAGGAACTATACGCCTTGTGCACAGACTATCAATGACCATGCGAATGCGTGAATAGCTGACTATAAAACACATGCATGGTATCGAAACGTAAGTAAAGTAATGTGCATAACTACTTGACACATTATATCATTATCACACTATCACTACATAACCGATCAGTGTTTCAAACGGCGACCCACATGCCCCAACATACCAAGGCATAATGCCATATCCAACAGTTTTGTGGGTATCATACCCCTTCCAACAATTCTGTGATTTCGAACCATAATTGTTCGTCGCTGACGAAACCTACCATCTGCATACCAGCAGTTTCGTGGCATTGAGCCACAACTGCTTGCTTCGCTGATGAAGCCTCTTACCACATATGACTCGTGCACTGATGCACGCTCCGATACAGTTATTCAATGTTCTATACTTACTGTTCAACATACAAGGTAATATACAATTATCCAATCTACTCAACTAGGCATCATTGAATAAATATGTTACAAGCACACAAGGGGTACATTTTTATTAAGGCATGAAGGAGTAGGAAAGAAGGGCCATAGCCTACCCACCTATGCCGATTCGCCTATCGCTTAACCTAGTCGATACAGTCTGATTCCTGAACTATGGGATCCGGTGCGATATATGATCTTCTAAACTGGTAAAACCATATGAGCATCCCGTGCTCCTCAGTCATCCCACCCGACCAGATTAATGTAGATCGCACTACCGTCCAAATGTTCCTATCTATCTACTGCTCTGAACTAACCCACCGATCCATCTACGATGCTGACTCTGTGCCTTCGCCTGCGACGGGCAAAATATCGACCACAAAGGATTCTACGTAAAGTCTGCATATGAAACCAAACCAAAATTAATACTTTTTCGAATCAATGAACCATCATAATGCACCGTGCGGAGCGGGGCATTATACAATTGACTTCTTAGGTTTTATGACATGACCCTCTCATACTCATACTTACCTTGGATAGAAAATTTGGCACCAACTATGTTACACGAACACCACAAAACAATGCCCGTGCCCATGTCTCGTATATATTCCGTACATATTCGTCTGGATATGAAAGAACACATTTGGGCACATATCCTTGCCGAATCCAACCCATATCAGATTGATCTTTGGTTGCATGTTCCCTTTGGGCAAAAAAAGGAAACAAAAAAAGAGAAGAAACATTGCCAGCAAAAAAAGCACTTACCTGCCATGCATCGTCCTTAATCTCGTGCCTTTTGTGGTCGTTGCTTGGTGTTTGGTGATCCGGTGATGTATCCCCTTCTTCCATCAGTAGGCAGCAACTGCCAAAAAAAATTTAGGAAGAGAAACAATAACCCTAGCCTGGTTCTAACTATGAGTTTGCTTGGGCCGGGCCGGGTTGGTTTCATTTAACTTATAAACTCAACTATTTGTTATGATGGGCTGGGCTGGTTCAACTTTTAAAATGAAAGTGGGTTGGCTTGGGCTTGGGCTTTTATTAACTTACAAACATGGGTTGGGAATTGTTCAGAATTGAGTTGATATATATTAAAACAATAATATTTTGCCGTATCCGTATATTGATTTTTTTTGAGAATATTGTATCCCGTTCCCGTATATGTATTCGTACAACTTAGGACACCAACATAGAGGGTTGACTTCAGGTTGAGACTTGAGAGCCGGTCATAAAATTATCAAATCTTGTATGGAGCTACTTATACTTCATAGCCTACCTCACTCACCTCACTCTGATGGGGAAAGTCTTGGATGACGATGACGATGTAATTATAATCGGCAACTACATCAAATTCATGAATTCCACTTGAACTTTCGTATTTTTGTTCTTCATAGAGGTTATTTCAGATTCCAAATTCTTTCTTTTGATAATTAATCTTGATCAGCAAGAGTAATTTTTCCACACATTTGCAACGCATTCTTTTTGGTTTTGTGATTAAACAAATAATTATAAACTTGTTAAGTTCTTATCATCATATCTGCTATTACTAAACTTCAGGCGAACATGCTAATAATAAACATATGATGCTCTTAGCAATCCAAATTGGTACACTTTTTCTAGAATGGGAAATAAATTAGTACACCCTTTAAATGTTCCAATTATCATTTAGTGACTAGAGACTTTATGCAATTCTCTTCAATGAGTACATATTCCTTCCACTAAATCTGTTATTAGTTTTTCCTTCTTACTATGCACTTTCAAGGTTAAAAAGAACTAAGTTGTGGTGTCGGCCTTCCTGTGAGTGTCTGCTTTGGCATTTTGGATGGTATGGACTCAGTTGGTTTCATAAGTTTTGGCGGTTTCGGACCCTCCATTTCTGACCAAAACAACAGAAATGTATTACTTAAAACCTTTGTCTCATTGATCTTACTAGGTAGTACTACACAAGTCTTCCTGTTTTTCCTAAAGCCAACTAGATTATATTTTTCTTTTTTCTTTACAATTTGTACTCTATCATTCTTTTCCCTCTGCAATTGTAACCTTGTTCTTGCAACTTGATATATGAAGGTGATTATGACCAAAATGACAACCACATTGTTTTTGTGATTTTTTTATTGAGCTTCCCTCTACCCCCCACCCCCCTGGGACCCCCACCACCGCCGAACCCCACCACCGTCGAACCCCACCGACCGTCACCCCCCCACCACCGTCGAACCCCACCACCGTCGAACTCTACCGACCGCCACCCCCCCACCGCCGGCCCAACACTGCCCTACACCCCCCATCCCTCGCGACCCCCCCACCACTATCGACCGCCACCCCCACCACCGCGGCCTCCCCCGCTGCCCCCAACCACCAAGAGAGAGAGAGGGGTGTACCTGAGAGAGAGTCTGTCCCGCGTGCGTGCAAGAGAGAGAGAGAGGGGTGAGAGAAATTTTTGGGGGGAATAAAAAATTCCCTCCGTCGGTTCAATTTAAGCTAGGGCTGGGAACTTAGCGACGGATTAGCGACGGCTAATTTTATTTATCTTGCCGACGGAATATCCGTCGCTACGTGGTCGTGAATTTTTGTGCAAATTTTTCCAACTTTTGCCAACTTAGCGACGACATAGCGACGGCTACTGTTTCCGTTGTTATATCGCCGACGATATAGCGACGGATTGGCGACCGATTGTCGCCAATGAAATTAAAAAAAATTATTGCCTGCCATTCGACGAAAATCTGTCGAAATGTAGTCGGGCGTCCGTTGCTATTAGCGACGGTTGAAATCTGTCGCTAAACGTCCTTCGCCAATTCACTGTATTTTGGTAGTACAAGTGCCCCACTTTGACATCGTCGTTCTCCCATTATACTCGATTATTTTTCGATTCGTAAAATGTTTCGGATAGCCTAATCGACCCTTTACCCAACCCAATATGTAGGTTTGGATGGAATCGAGCAGCCTGCCCGTAAAATAGATGCAAAGTCGATAAAAACCCTGTCCCAAACAAAGCACTGAAAGCAGTCCATGAACCCCTATTTACGGACAGATTCTCGTCAACCTATTAACGATATTTGGAAAATGTTTGAACAACCTTTTAGATCACAAATAGGGGATCAAAACCATTCTGGTAGATTGTCACGACCCGCACCCTGTTTAGGGGCACAAGCACGTGGGTACGTCCAGCCTACGCCGTAGTATCGACGGTAGAATGCTGTAAAAGTCATATAGAATATATAGAATCTAAGACACAATAATATAACCTGTCATCTCCGTATGGAGGAATATAAACACAACTCAATCACATAAATCTAAGGAAGATAGGCACGAATATGATAAAGAAACAAGATGAATAAATAGTCTGAAATAGTGCTGAGTCACAATCACAAGTTCAGAATTTAAAGACATCACAAGATTCCAAATAAATACTACAAGTCTCAAAGTATCAAGCTAGAATATAGTCCAGACAAAATCTAGCTAGACTAAGTCACTACAGGCTGTGCGTCCTCTATAAGCACCGGGTCCACAGGCTGGTCCTGGTCGTAGGCTCCATCTATGCCAAACCCGTAGTAGGTTGGGCAATCTGTATCTAAATCCTCTGAAAAATAATGGGGGTTATCCTGTCAGGATATGAGCAAGTACAAACGCTAACAGCATTTTCATGTGAATTGACAAATACTATAAGAGATAATTATAATGAAATACAAGATGAAATATCAAGACTGAAAGTAAAACAGTATAAGAGAACTGGATATCATGTCATGTGTGAGATATAAGATAAAACTGGAATATAAACAGTGGAAAGTAATCGGAGGTATGATGTAAACATAAAAAGAAAGTGTCATGAGATATTAGAGCGTTATGTGATCGGCTTGGGTCAAGATCAGGCTGTTCCATTTGATCGGCTATGCACAGGTAGTATAATAGTATAGGGATCAGGCCGGCCAAAATGGAAAGCTATGCACAAGTAGTATAAGGTCAGGCTACACCCCATGTGTAGTGAAGGTGGAGCTATGCACAAGTAATAAACAAGTAGGAGTAATGATCACATAACCTCTAATAACTCCCCATCTCTGAATAGTATAATGGATCCAGACATGACAGGTTATGACACGGAATTCGAAGAGTATGGGGCCATCCCGCTCCCAAATCGGTGTCTATACAAGTACAGGAAACAATATCGAACAATGTACTCATATACCAGGTAAACCAGGAATGACATCTCATGACGAGATTCACGTATACTAGTCCGTGTATCCTCGTGTCAAGAATCAAGTATAACACTACAATTGAATCGGATATAGTAGATATCAAAGCAATGAAAACTATCACAGAATATACTTACATGTTGTCCTGAGCTGAGAAAATCGAAACTACAACCCACTCAATGAGCCATGAATGGTCAACTTGCACAACAGTATCCTAATGCTGAAACAGACATTACCAATATTCTCAGAATGGTCAAATTAGCTAGAAATGCCTACCCATAAGTTTAATTCTGGACACAGGGGCAAAACGATAATTTTGGGTCAAAATGGTGTCCGCCGTTGGACCCACTTTGTACCGAAGAACGTGCCAGAACCTCGGTCTCTAAAGTCATCAAACTACATGTCTACAGGTCCGGTTTGACGAGACGAACCCAACCGTATATCCAAAGTGGGCCAATTTGGTCAATCTATCAACGATGACCCAAATCGCGTTTTTCCCTCCTGGAGATCGTGGAAGTCCAGACACAAAGCTCATAGTGATGTGCTCCCACTTCCACTTTGGAATGGGTAGCGGCTGAAGCAGACCACATGGCCTCAGTCTCTTAGCTTTCACCTGCTGACACACTAAGCATCGAGATAAAAACTGAGCTACCTCTCGCTTCATGCCATACCACCATACGTGCTCCCTCAGGTCTCTGTACATTCTGTTGGCTCCATGATGCATAGAGTACTGAGAACGATGCACTTTCTAAATAACCTCCTCCCAAAGCTCTCCACTCGAAACGCACAATCTAGTACCGTGCCTCAGCGACCCATCTTCGGCTATAGAGAAATCGTCTAACAATCCTGCTTGTACCTGCTCCCTGATGCTCCTCAGGGCCACGTCCTCAAACTGTGTTGATCTGTCCCTGTCCATCAATGCATACTGACTCTGTAAACCCCACATCTGAATCCACATACTCAAAATGATCACCTCAATACCCAACCTTTCCAGATCAGCCAATAGATGACGATATGCTGCCAAATACATAGCGACTGGATACCTACTCAAGGCATCTGCAACTACGTTAGCTTCCCTAGATGGTACTGCAAAGAGATATCGAAGTCCTTCATCAGTTCAAGCCACCTCCTCTGCCTCATGTTCAATTCCTTCTGGTGAACACGTACTTCAAGCTCTTGTGATCCGTAAAGATCTCAATTTACTGGCAGACTCTATCCAGGATACTATACTACACTTATGGGATACTACCTTTTATTGTCTTCCTCAAATGAATGCGGGTAAATAAGTAGCATGCGGGGCTCAGTTGAATGGGACATAAGTGTCATGTGGGTAGTAGGCTTAATGTGGGTCGTGTCCATATTTTGGGTCAACAAGTTTGGGTCGAAATGGTGCCCCCAATTCGAGTCGAAAATAAAAGTGACTTCATGGGATGAATCAAGATTGGGTCTTATGTCAAAAAAGTCGTATGATAAAATAAAACACAAGATGGTGTGCCTGAGTGGGACACGAAGGTCATGGGCGCAGGGTGTCTTGTCTAGATCATGCATATAAAGTTAGTTTTGAGAAAACAACTAGTCTTGTGCTCCTAAATTAAAAGTCATGGCAATGTGCATATGATAATCATAAATAAAAGTGGGAATGGTCAATGGCCTAAATTGATCCGAAAGTTGTGCGATACAAAGATAGTACAAGAGAACGAGTTTGAGTGAGACATGATATATCAAAATAAAGATAATCTTGTCTACTACAAACTCATGATGGAAGTTTCCAGATATTGACATCTCTGACGTTCCAAAAATCAAATTCACGGAAGAACATTCGTCTATCTAGGATACTCTCTCTAGGGTGTCTACCCAAGTCTTGACGCTGTCTACACAAGGCACTAACTCATCTATATGATACTTGGATGATACCCCTATACTAGGTTGTTCATGTCTCTCCTCCAACTAGACACTAAACTGTTGGTGCCTAAACTTCTATAACACTTGAAATACTTCGTCTCTATCTACTAGGGTACTCCTCCTATTCTGGTACCTGGAGCAACTCCTACCTTAACACTTATTAATCACTCTAGGGTTCTCATCTATATTTAATTATCAACAATCATATACAATACTTCCTAACCATACTCTAAACTATTAACACAATTACTCAAGGACAGAACTAATTGCAAGTCACCAAGCTATTATACTACGAAGAACCTATAATGAAATGAGACTCTACAAGGACCTGGACTAAATAACTGAAACTATCCTTAATCCTAAGCTAATTGATGATAGAATAGAATCTATAATAACAGAAGTGAAATGATAGAGATGATATGTTATGACCCTTATCAAGATACAATCTGATAATCATACGCGTCTGTCCAAAATCATGATACTCAGAATCCTCGCCATGCCAGTAAGCAAGGCTGCGATAAACGGTAGATTCCATAACTGGATATGTACCTCTATAATCATATCGTTTGGAATCCTCACCACGTCGACTAGTATAGCTGCGAGAAATCTCAAATCTCATGGCCAAGATATGTACATTCGAAGTCAGGTCTCTACGTTTCTGCCATGCCGGCTAATATAGCTGCGATAAACTCCAGGTTCCATAACTAAGTAGACGTTTACCTTCTCTATTATTCCCGTCAACATATGTTATCAAAAGATACCGTAATTCAGGCCATAGAATTCATCTCGATATGAAAAATCAAAATCAGCGATGATCTAACAAAAATCAAATTCAATAATAAGGAACAAGGGCGAACTGAAACAAAAGGAAAGGATTTTAAATTAACGTTCAACCAAGATTCTCAAGGGTCATCCCAGGAATCTCTCAAGAAGTCCTAATTGTGATTGAGTAACTCCTATCATAACCTAGAACCTACATCCTAATAGCAGGCTCGTAATTAGCACTCTAAGTCGAGTACCATTACGAAATTGCACTAGTTATGACACTGACCTGCATGGGCCACCATAAAAACGTGTCACGACCCATACCCTGTTTAGGGGCACGAGCACGTGGGTACGTCTAGCCTACGCCGCAGTATCGGCGGTAGAATACTGTAAAAGTCATCTAAAATATATAGAATCTAAGACACAATAATATAACCTGTCATTTCCATACGGAGGAATATAAATACAACTCAATCACATAAATCTAAGGAAGATTGGCACGAATATGATAAAGAAACAAGATGAATAGATAGTCTGAAATAGTGCTGAGTCACAATCACAAGTACAGAATTTAAAGACATCACAAGATCCCAAATAAATACTACAAGTCTCAAAGTATCAAGCTAGAATATAGTCCAAACAAAATCTAGCTAGACTAAGTCACTACAGGCTGTGCGTCCTCTATGAGCACCGGGTCCACAGGTTGGTCCTGGTCGTAGGTTCCATATATGCCAAACCCGTAGTAGGTCGGACAATCTGCATCTAAATCCTCTAAAAAACAACAGGGGTTATCCTGTCAGGATATGAGCAAGTACAAATGCTAACAACAGTTCCATGTGAATTGACAAATACTATAAGAGAGAATTATAATGAAATACAAGATGAAATATTAAGACTGAAAGTAAAATAGTACAAGAGAACTAGATATCATGTCATGTGTGAGATATAAGATAAAACTGAAACATAAACAGTGGAAAGTAATCGGAGGTATGATGTAAACATAAAAAGAAAGTGCCATGAGATATTAGAGTGTTATGTGATCAGCTTGGGTCAAGATTAGGCTGTTCCATTTGACCGACTATGCACAGGTAGTATAATAGTATAGGGATCAGGCCGACCAAAATGGAAAGCTATGCACAAGTAGTATAAGGTCAGGTTACACCCCACGTGTGGTGAGGGTGGAGCTATGCACAAGTAATAAACAAGTAGGGGTAATGATCACATAACCTCTAATAACTCTCCATCCTCGAATAGTATAATGGATCCAGACATGACAGGTCATGACACGGAATTCGAAGAGCAGGAGGGCAGTCCACTCCCATATCGGTGTCTATACAAGTACAAGAAACAATATCGAACAATGTACTCATATACCAGGTAAACCAGGAATGACATCTCATGACGAGATTCACGTATACTAGTCCGTGTATCCTTGTGTCAAGAATCAAGTATAATACTACAACTGAATCAGATATAGTAGATATCAAAACAATGAAAACTATCAGAGAATATACTTGCATGTTGTCCTGAGCTGAGAAAATTGAAACTACAACCCACTCAATGAGCCACGAATGGTCAACTCGCACAACAGTCTCCTAATGCTAAAACAGACAATACTAACATTCTCAGAATGGTTAAATTAGCTAGAAACGCCTACCCATAAGTCCAATTCTGGACAAAGAGGCAAAACGATAATTTTGGGTCAAAATGGTGTCCGCCTTTGGACCCACTTTGCACCGAAAAATGTGCCAGAACCTACGGTCTCTAAAGTCATCAAACTATATGTCTACAGGTACAATTTGACGAGACGAACCGAACCGTATTTCCAAAATTGGATTCCGGTGGGCCGTGCACAAATTTGCCCATTGGATCGGGTCGCGGGCCCGCCAAAATAGCATTCCGGTCGACCTTCTCAAATTCTGACCAAACTTGGCATACAGGACAAAAAAATTGATACGGTCCTGTTGGCATAAGTTTCATCACGATATGACGAGCATGCACAAAGTAATTGATAAATTTGTAAAATGGCCGATACGGTGAATTTTGACGGATACGTATCAAATTAGTCGCGCACACGTGACCAATTTAAATTTCGTAAAATCCTACACGTTCGCGAAGTCGATACGCACCATTTGATACTTTCGATTCACGACCATGTCACCCGGATTGACGGAACGGACGGCGTAGCGGGACAATTTTTCTAAAAATTCAGTTTTAAAAACCAGTTTTTTCTCAATCTTCATAAACTAATAACTTTCTGTATAATGCATGAAAATCAAATCTACAAGAAGGATTTTGATCTCTTATATGTTGTCTACAAGTCTCTTCAGACTGATTTTGAAAACTAGCAGCAAGCTGGTCGCAAATCGGCCACAAAGTTGGGGTTTCGGGACAGTTTCTAACGTCCAATAAATCACGTTTTTCTCGATTTTGGAACTCGTTTTTCGTCGCACATGATGCGAATCGGCACGAACTATTTGAAGAAAATTAAAGGTGTATAGGTTAGGATCATACCGGAAGAAACGGAAATCGATCAAGCGTGCACGGAGTTATCTCGCTGCGAAGTCGGCTTCTTGCTGACAGTTTTGCACGCGGGTGGGCTGTTCGTCGTGCATTTTTCGGCGATGGATGGCCGCGGGTTGGTCGACGGCGACGTTGGGGCGTACGCTGGGTTTGGGTGATGGCTTAGGGTTAGAGTTTTCCAAAAATCTCTCTCTCTCTCTCTAACGAATATATATAGACAGAGAGCTCGGGTTCGGTTGTTCGGGAATATGCCTGAGCCCAAAGGCTCGGGTTGGTATTGCTGTTGCTCGGCTTGGCTTGGTAAGGGGTTGTTGTATGCGTGTGTGTGGGGGCTTTATTTGTGCTTTGTTAGACTTTTTTTCTTTTATTCCTTCTTTCTTTATTTCTTTCTTTCTTTAATACTTTAATACATTATATATATATATATATATTTTTTATTATTTATATATATATATATATATATATATATATATATATATATATATATATATATATATATATATATAGATAAGGAAAAAAAAATATATATATATATATATATATAGATAAGGGAAAAGAATATTTTAAATAGAAATATTTATAAAAGGGGTTAGTAAATAGTATTTTTTTATAATAAATGAATATTATGTGTATGTGTATATATATATATATATATATATATATATATATATATATATATATATATACACATACACATAATATTCATTTATTATAAAAAAATACTATTTACTAACCCCTTTTATAAATGAATATATACATATATATATACACATACACATACACATATATATATATATATATATATATATATATATATATATATATATATATATATATATATATATATATATATAAAGATAGGGGAAAAGAATATTTTAAATAGAAATATTTATAAAAGGGGTTAGTAAATAGTATTTTTTTAATAATAAATGAATATTTTGTGTATGTATGTATGTATGTATGTAAATATATATATATATATATATATATATATATATATATATATATATATATATATATATATATATATATATATATATATATATATATATCCATAATTAAAAATAATTCCAAACAATTAGATACAAATAATATCTGAATTATTTAAAATCAACTAAATAATTTGTATACTATATTTATAAAATATATTAAAAAGTTAATAACTTAAACCGCAACAGTACCTACATATTTATTTTAAAAAAAATACTTATTTAACCCTTAACGTAAATACAACAGCTCTATCTCCACAATAATAATTTAAATAAATATTTAAATAATAAAAATAATGTAAATGACTAAAATAGCCCTATCTAGGATAGTGGGGGTGACATAGATTTATTTTTCAACTATTGAACAGAAAGATATACGTTGTTGAAATCAGGAAAAACCTAGTTTTCGAAAACTGAAAAATTGAAAAATCTTCCCGATACGACGTGCGCCCCGACAAATCGGGCGAAGTGGTCGCAAGCCATGAGCATCAAAAGACGCGTATGGATGTTTTCAATGTGTGGGATTCGACAGAACTCAATTTCACTTCGTGTGTGCGATGAAATCGAGACGTATCCATCGAGATACCCCGTATAGGCCCCTTTGCAAACTAGTCCATAACTTGTGTACGTTTTTCATCTCGAGACGAAACTTGCACCAACTGGAACGTGTCATTTTTCTGGTCCTGTATGCCAAGTTTGGTCCGATTCTGATAAGATCGACCGGAATACCCCTTTAGCGGGCCTGCGACTCGATACAACGGACGAATTTGTGCACGGTCCGCCGTAATCCAACTTTGGACATACGAATGAGTTCGTATCGAAAAACTGAACCCGTAGACATAGTTTAATGACTTTAGAGACCATAGACTCTGACACAGTTTTCGGTGCAAAGCGTGTCCAATGGCGGACGCCGTTTTGTCACTACCACATTTTAGCTTGAGAGTATTTTAGTTATTTTGTGAATTTTGAATTTATTTTGGTTTATTGAAGTTGTGATTGTTATTTTTGACTTTGGCTAGTTGAGACCCTTGTTAGCAATTCGACAAACGAAAAAAATTTGGGACGGCAAAAATACGAGTATAAATCGGCTCAGTGCAAATAAAATACGTTAAAAAATTCGATCAAATATTCGAAAAATAAAAATATTGAGGTTAAAAACTTTACATTCTTAAATATGTTGTCAAATTTGATTAATTAAACAGGTTCCTAGCATGTTTATTGTACCAAATTTGTCAATAATTTATACAGAACATGCTTAAAATTTCGCATGCTTAAAATTTATGTACTGATTTGGATATGTCAAAAGTACGCAAGTATTATACGTTTATGAAAGATACGAAAAAATTCGTGTATAATACGAGTTTTATTCGGGTGATTGCTAACAAGGGTTGAGACTTTGGAGACCAACCTAGATGTTGACTCTAGCTATGGTGACTTGATTAGCATGGTAAGACCCTAGTCTAACTTAAGTCAACCCTAGTTTAGTCATTTAGAATCAAGTTTGAAATAGGAGAATAAAGACTAGGTTTAAGGACTTGACTTATGAATTGATTTCCTTTACCAATGCAACTTGGCCCATAGCCCACTAGTGAAACCCTAACCCTAATTTCAGCCATAAGTGGCCGGCCACATTGGTAATTCCCCCTATAAAGTCTCTCATTCTCTTGTTCTTGCCTCTTTTGTATTGAATCAACTTTTTGAAAGGAGAGGTAATTTCTATTCTTCCCCAATTCATAACTCTCTCATTTTTATTCCTTTTTGATTCAAATCTTTTGTAATAGAATCTAATCAGCCTCTACTTGATGTTCATGGAGAGTAATTTCAGCTTGGGAACAATTTGGAGAGTTTGGCTAGCAAGGAGAACCATTCGATTTGGGGCTTTTCTTGCCATTTGACACACTATAGGTAAACCCTCTAAATTGTATTTAAATTCTGATTTCTTTGCATCCTAGCCTAGATCTAGGTGTCCCCTAGCTGTGGTGTAAGTTTCGTATCAATTTGCATTGATTTCGTGTCCGTATCGGACACGTATCCTAACCTAGAACTAGGAGTTTAATGAAATGCCATACTCAATGTTTTTGTACTATTTTTGAATTGTTTGAATGGATTTGTAGATCTATAGGTCATGTTTAATTTCGTGTCAGTTGTGGGGGATTTTAGTGTCGTGTCAGCACGAGGACACGAACTTGCCGCAGCAGCCGCGGGACACTGTCATGCTGTTCGGGGTGCTTATCTCCTCGAACACGGCGACTCGACACATGACACTTGGCGAGGACCGAGGGGCAGTGTCTGACACAAGCCCCTCGAGTCTCGAGTCACTTCGTGTCGAGTTGGACACGTATTTGAGCCGCACTGGCCATCGCCTGCTGTACGCGTGAGCCACAGACACTTCTGACACGGGCTTCGTGTCGTGTCTTGGTGTCTCGTGGACACGAGTCAGGGTGTCAGGGTTGTAGCCCTACCCTAGGCGAGTCTGTGGACACACACTCGTGTTGTGTCGTGTCATGTGTCGTGTGCTAGACACGCGTGAACGCGTGCACGAGGACTGTGCACTGTCATGTTGAACTCGTGTGTGGAAAAATTGTTTGAACACATTTGTGTCCAGTTCTTGGGCACTAGGACACACCTATGACACTCTTACATATAACACATTAATTACCAACCATTAGATTTGATTATTAATTGTATTTTGGATTCAAAATCAGTTTTTCCTTAATATTACTGATACTAGGCTGTTATTGAAATTCTGAGATTTAATGTATTCTTAAACTGTTTTCCTAATAATTATTTGCAATGTTAATTCATCTATATGTATCTAGATTTTAGCTACATGTTAGGTTCATGATTGGGGATTGATAATTGGTTTACAAATTTGATTTGGACTGTTAACTGAAATACTGAAACTGTCATGTGTATCACCTATCCACTGAACACTATTTTTCCTATGCACACACACAATGTTACACACACACATGTAAACCTAGTACACTGTAATGTGTACACTGAAATTGAATAACTGAGGACATTACATTGACACACACAATCATTTCATTAAAATCCTGAAACTGTTATATGTTACACTGTTTTTCCATTTCATACACACACACACAATATTGACATATACACACACACCCACACTCTACAAAATCTGGGACACACACCCTGTATCTATGCTACACACACATCACTCTATGTCACACACACATGCATATGCATCTGTCATTCTATTCCTCTCAATCTCTCTCTCTCTCTCTCTATCTCTCTCTCTCTCTCTCTCTCTCTCTCTCTCTATATATATATATATATATATATATATATATATATATATGTTGCCTATATTATTTAGTGTACGTATATAATGTGTGAAAATATATGTATTGCCAATATAGGTTGCCTATGGCATATGCATCTGTCATTCTATTCCTCTCTCTCTCTCTCTCTCTCTCTCTCTCTCTCTCTCTCTCTCTCTCTCTCTATATATATATATATATATATATATATATATATATATATATATATATATATATATATATATATATGTATGTATGTATGTCTGTTGTCTATATTATTTAGTGTATATAATGTGTGAAAATATATGTATTGCCAATATAGGTTGCTTATGGCATATAGCCTATGTAGGTTCCTATAATATAGCCTATGTGTATATGGCATGTATACACATGTGACTTGTGTGTTGATAGGCTTGTATGATTTTGTGATGATGTGTGAATGCTAGATAGGTATGGTTAGGCTTAGTGAGACTTGTTTGGGTTAGGCTTGACCTAGTTGACCTAGTTTGACTAGTGTAGTTGACTAGAGTTGACCAAAGGTTGACTTTAGCCTAGATTGACCCAAACATCATGTAGAATGTATTGTAGCAGTCTATTTTACCATTTTGCACATGTTGTGACTTGTACTGTTCTATAGGAGCCAGACACCACTTCTCAGGCAGTATTTTATTTCAGATATTCAGGATATCAGGCGAGTACATTCTCTGATCATTTTATATCTTACTTAGGATTATATTCCTGCTCTAGATTACTTTACTTGATGCTGACACGTTGGTAACACGGATTGGTACTATATGGATCCCTTCATGAGATGTTATCCCTCTCGGGAGCATCGGATACTCATGTCTTGTGTGTTTCACTTACATCATGTATCTCATGCTTCTATTATCATGAATCTATCATGAATCTGCTTGTGATTCCTGTACTCTCATGAATCACAGAGCCTTCACGAATCTATTCATGAATCACTCATTATGAGCCAGTAGTGTCATGCCCCAGAACCAGAATACTGGAGAGCGGGGGCGAACATAGCCAGCTACGTATATTGAAGTGCAACCCACCTCGCTATGCGGTCATGGCTGTCTAGATACATGAGGGTTTAACTACAATCCATCAGTCTCCTATGGTCGATAACAAGCCTAAATGTCTCAATCTCAAGCAAGCAAGTAAAGTTACAAGATGTAAGATCATCAAATATACAATGGTAAGGCGTCCCAAACATTACATATTCAGTTGATCATGAAGCTAGTCGTTACAAAATGTGAGGACTAGCAAGAGTTTAGTCATACATGATCAACCCTAGGATCTGTCAATCATGTTACGGTCCGTAGGCAGACAGTAAATAAGGTATACAATACGAGCTAACAGGTGCTCGTCGTCTAAACGCCTCAAAACAATAATTTTACAATAGAGTGGGAGAGCCAAAAAAAATAAACCCACTCGTTGTCCTGGTTACGCCTGGTGGTCACCATCGGGCTGGAAGGTCGGTAGATCCTCTGGAGCTGCTCTGAAATCTGGCCATACAAAACCAGCTGGGTCAGACCCCAGAAAGAGCAAGTGCCACAAAGGAGGCTTCACTTAAGAACTAAAACCAGCATATCAGAACAAATATTAAAAGTAATTATGAAAGAGCCTGATAGTGATAAATAAAATAACAACAGTCATATTAGAGTACTAGGAAACCATTCAAGTAGCCAGATCACAACCCTTAAACCAAACAAGGACCGGGGTTGTAACCCTTCACCTGAATAGAATTCCGTCTCTAAATCTTGTTGGTAAAGTAAAGCATAATGAGCATGACGTGGGTGCAATAAGACAATAAACGAAAAGGGGACAAAGAACTGCTCCGGAAGCCAGGTTATAACCCTTAAACCAAACAAGGACCGGGGTTGTAACCCTTTGCCTGAACAGAACTTAGCCCCTGATCTTTATTATTAAAAGTGACAATCATGCGATCATGCTTGCAATATTCGAGCACTGAATCTACACCATACAATCGCTCAGGGCCAATCAGTAACTACGGCTTTCTACATTAACTAACTAGGGTTATCACAAGCCTAGTTACTAGCAATGTGCAGTGAGATGTTCCTCCAGCCACAAGCCCTGCAGCTAATCCAGGTTATCTAGGCGACTTGGATTCATTAAGCAATGCCTCGATCTTTTTCATGTATTAGTAAATTTAGACATGTGCCCTACTCGTCGGCAGGCTACAAGTCCAACATTGGTGGCCGGGATAACGGGATCGCCTGTAACTGGGGAAAATCTCTCATGACTACTGAATTATCCTAGTTATTAGCCTTAGCCATTTACAGTAGGTACCCCTGACCGTGGTACTCAGGGATCCATGTCCTAGACATGATGCAAAACATTACCGGTTCATTTTGTACAAACACAATCACCCACGGTGTCCAGGCCATTCAATCTTGTCATGACATGCTAGCCGTCGCAACAGCATTCGAGATATATATCATGTCAAATTCACTGTCAAGAGTGCGCCACAACGGGCCACTATCATGTCATATCATTTGTCAAAAGTGCACCACAACGGGTCACCATCGTGTCATGGAACATATTTAAAATTAACATTTAACCTGGTATAAGCATATATGCAATAACTAAACATAAATATGGTGCAAGAGCTGTAGAGAAATTATGCGGCTCAGGAGACAGGGGCATGCGGCAAAAGTATTCAGGGCTCATACGGCTCAGGGTGTAGGGCGCATGCGGCTCAGGGGAGACGGGGCATAACTTCCACATACGAACTCCAAATGAGGTGCTCCAAAGATATTCGGAGAGGCAAGACAAAGATCTAAAACTTTTATATTTTAAGTTTTTCGAAATTCTGGCTAGAAAATAGCTAAACTTGGCAAAAATAGTCATTTTGTGCACTTTTTACGCCAAAAATCAATTATGCGTAAAATACGCAAAAGGGAAGGGTTCCAGCGTAAAAATTCACATTCTGGATACTATCCTGCGTAAAATACGCATAAACATGGTTCCCTGCATAAAATTTTATATTCAGGATACAATCCTGTTTAAAATACGCATAAACAGGGTTCCCTGCATAAAATTTCACATTCAGGATACAATCCTGCGTAAAATACGCATAAACAGGGTTCCCTGTGTAAAATTTCACATTCAGCCGACATGAAACATTCAGAAAACTTGTTTTGGCCATAAAAACTTTATTTTAACTCGAAATGAGGTGAATCAAAAACCAATTTCATACGAAATTTCGTGCTCTTGCTCATGGAACTATTAGGTTTGAAAATAACAAGTTTTAGTAGATCAAAACCAAGAAAACGCCATGAACTCATGAAACCCCAAAGTTATAATGTAGATCTAGAAGAATCTATCCATAAAAATCAAAAACTTCAAGTTCTAAAGAGGCTTATAATCATGTAAAGAAGATAATGGAACAATAAAACTTGAGATCCATCATGAAGCAAGTTGCACTTGCCTAGGGCTCTTGGGTGTAGGTGGAAGGAGTAAATGAAGAAGAAGAAGAGTTATTGAAGTGATAATGAGGAGAGAGAAGAGAGTGGGATTAATAAATGGTGAAGGTGGGGGTAGGTAGGGGTTGGTTCATAAATAAAACCAAACCAAGCCGAACCGAACCAATCAATAGAAAATGCCAAATAGACCAAGCAAGGAGTCATGCAATACGAGTCAAAATACGTATACGTATACCAAAATACGTAATACGAACCATGGTCATTACAACTCTACCCACCTTAAAAGAATTACGTCCTCGGAATTTAATTAAGAGGCTAGAGAGGCAAGGACAAGCTATATTCAAGCAATCTACCATGCAATCATTCATTTCAAGCATGGAATTTAGAGCGTAAGGCATAAGAAAGACATTATACCTTACGAGTCAAATAGGTCGGGATATCGTGATCGGATATCATCCTCACGCTCCCATGTTGACTCACTCAAAGAGTGATGACCCCAAGCAACTCGGACTAACTTGATAGTCTTGTTCTTGAGTATCTTCTCTCTCCGGTCCAATATGGACACGGGCCCTTCATCATACGAAAGGTTGGTACCAACAACCAATTCCGAATGATCCAGGATATGACTCGGGTCCGGGATATACCATCGTAGTTGGGATACATAGAACACGTCATGCACCTCACTCAGAGACGGCGAAAGAGCTAGACGATAGGACACATCTCATACTCGCTCCAGGATATCGAACGACCCTATATACCTAGGACTAAGCTTTTCCTGTACGCCGAAACGAATGATGCCACGGTTAGACGAGATCCTAAGGAATACATGGTCGCCGACAGAACATTCAAGAGGACGCTGATGAGAATCGGCCCAATGGCGTTGGCGATCTTGTGCAAGGCGAAGATGATCTCTAACTCTCCTGACCACCTCAACTGTCTGAGTGATCATTTCTGGACCAAGCATCTGCCTCTCTCTAACATCGTTCTATGCTGGCGGAGATCTGTACTTCCTGCCATACAGTGCCTCGAATGGTGCCATCTGGATACTGGCTTGGAAACTATTGTTGTACGAAAACTCTACCAGGTGCAGGTGATCTTTCCACGAACCATCGAAGTCGAGTGTACAAGATCTCAACATATCTTTATGAGTTTGGATCGTGCATTCCGACTGACCATCTGTCTGCGGGTGATAAGCTGAGCAGAACTGGAGGTGAGTTCCCAAACTCTCTTGTAGACTACGCCAAAAGTGCGACATGAATCTTGAATCTCTGTCCGAGGTGATACTGACCGGTACTCTGTGAAGTCTGACTATCTGCATGAGGTACATCTCTGCTAGCTGAGCCGTCGACTGACCAACTCTGAATGGGAGAAAGTGAGCCACCTTAGTGGGCCTGTCAACTATAACCCAAATAGCATCTCTATTGGTCGAGGATCGAGGTAATCCAGTCACGATATCCATGGTTATATGCTCCCACTTTCATTCTAGAATCGGCAAGGGCTGAAGAAGTCCAGCTGGCCTCTGATGTTCAGCCTTGATTTGTTGGCAAACCAAATACCGAGAAACAAACCGAGCTATCTCCCTCTTCATGCCATTCCACCAAAAGTGCTGACGGATATCACGGTACATCTTCGTGCCACCGAGATGAATCGAATACTGAGAATTGTGAGCTTCGGTCATGACCTCATGTATGATATCTCCACTGGATATACAAAGATGCTTACCATGTCGAAGTGTACCGTCTTTATGAATGCATAATTCTGGTCTTCGCCCTGCTATACATTCTGTCCTAAGCCGTTGAAGCTTAGAATCTGATGACTGAGCTATCTTGATCCTCTCAACTATACTGGACTGAACTTGCATGCTGGCCATCAATGCCACACTGGTAGGAAGGACAACTTCTATATCCATCTTCTGAAGATCTGCTAACAATTCTGGTTGCGCTGTCAGAAAATAGACTCCGGCTCTCCTGCTCAATGCATCTGCAATAACATTGGCTTTCCCAGGATGATACTGCAGGTTGACATCATAATCCACAAGCAGCTCTAGCCATCTCCTCTGACGCATGTTAAGATCCTTTTGAGTGAACACATACTTCAGGCTTTGTTGTCGGTGAAAATCTATACCCTATCTCCATACAAGTAGTGTCTCCAAAGCTTTAGTGCAAACACCACGGCTGCCAGCTCCAAGTCATGGGTTGGGTAATTCCTCTCATGATCACGAAGTTGTCATGACGCATAAGCTATTACATTCCCATATTGCATCAAAACACATCCTAAACCTCGGCCTGAAGCATCACAATACACTGAGAATCCTCCAGTCCCATCTGGAAGTGTGAGAATGGGTGCCGTTATCAAGCCTCGCTTCAACTTCTCAAAAGAATCCTGACATTCTGCTGTCCAAGCAAACTGCACATCCTTACGGGTTAACTGCGTCAGTGGTGCTGAAATCCGAGCAAAGTCCGAAACAAATCGTCGGTAGTAGCCGGTCAATCCAAGAAAACTGTGAACTTCTATAACTGTGCTGGACACTGGCCACATTTCGATAGCCACGATCTTCTGGAGATCCACTTCTACTCCTCCTCTGGTGATGATATAACCCAAGTACGAAATACGATCGAGCCAGAACTCGCATTTACTGAACTTGGCATAAAACTGGTGCTCTCGAAGAATCTGGAGGATAACTCTGAGATGCTGCTCATGCTCCGCTTCACTCTTGCTGTAGACCAGGATGTCGTCTATGAACACAATCACGAACTGATCCAAATAAGGCATGAAGATGCGATTCATGAGGTCCATGAATACAGCCGGTGCATTGGTTGCTCCAAATGGCATAACAAGGAACTCCCAATGCCCATATCTAGATCTGATGCCATCTTCGGGATGTCCTGCTCTCTGACTCTGATCTGGTGGTACCCTAACCGCAAATCTATCTTCGAGAATACTGCTGCTCCTTTGAGTTAATCAAACAAGTCATCTATCCTTTGGGAGAGGATATCTGTTCTTGATTGTCACTGAGTTCAAGGTACGATAGTCAACACATAATCTGGACGTACCATCCTTCTTTTTCACAAGAAGTATCGGGGCTCCCCAAGGCGATCTACTAGCATGAATGAATCCCTTGGTCCTGAGTTCTTCAATCATTTTGTACAATATTTCCAATTCTGACGGCGCCATCCTGTAGACTCTCTCTAACACAGGTGCGGTCCCGGAGATCAAGTCTATGGTGAACTCGATCTCTCGCTCTGGCGGCATTCCTGGAAGCTCTTCTGGGAAAACATCTGAAAACTCCTCGACGATCTGGGGTAACTGCACTGCTGCTACTGCCATCCGTAATACGGAAGGAGAAGGTTCAACTTCGCCTCGGGAAAAGAAAAACTCCGACTCGCCTGGAATGCTAAAAACAACCCTGCCAATATGGCAATCTATCCTGGCATACTGGTCCCTCAACCAATCCATCCCTAAGACCACATCATAATCGGTCATCGGGAATTCTATCAACCTAGCGGGAAACTCTCTACCGCTAACTACGACCCGACACGAGGAAAACACTCTATCTACTCCCACAAGACCGAGGAAATCTTAGTTTTATAGTTATATAATTATAAAATACCAAGTTTTTCCAAATAAATCGATAAATACAATTTTTCTCGAAATTAAAATATAAATTGATGTTTCTTAATTGCAACGCACTAATAAATAGCGTTTTGGTTGTGTTAGCTAAATAAAGACTAAAATTGACTAGGACACAACTAGAGATTGCAACTAGTATAGCATCTTTGGCAACTTTAGTTTTCTGAGACAAGTTTCCAAATGTAGGATCTCAAGGAAGAACCTGAATTCACATCCCGACGTATCGACCCGTCCAGTCAAATCAATTTGAGGCAAGTACATTTTGGTGGTAGATTACAATTAGTTAATAATTGTTTTAATACAAGTTTAAACCATGATACAACACGGAATATTGACTGTAACTACTGTAACTATTGGGGACTGGGAGAGTAGTGTAGTGGATATGACCACATCCAATAGTATAACTGATTGTATTAGCTTACCCCTCATACACACGGGGATAAGCCATACCATATCACTAGGATATTACTGTAACAAACCCAATCCGGTCATATTCATTACCTATTCATATCACACTGTTTTAACTGTTGGAAAATCATTTATTTCAAATTGTTTAAAAGTGCATAATTTCATTATTAATTTCAATTGTTAAAATATCATGAATTTGTACTTTGCTCCCTCCTGACTGGAGACTATATTTTTAGGTCCTTATGAGGATGCAGAGCTACTGATTAGTAGCTACTATGACCCTGAGCTATACCCTGCTGTGCTTCCTGAGGATGGCGTACCTGATGATGATGTTGCTTCTTTTTAGATGATATTTTCCAGTTTGATAGTTTTGTTATTTCAGTTGATAGTTTATGATTGTACTTTATACTAGACAAGTTTAAGTTTAATTTATCGAATATTAAAGATTGTGGCAAATTAGATTGAGTTGTTGATTACCTGCATATGGAAGTTACAGCTTACTGCCGCCGTCTCAACAGCGGTGCAGGTTGGGCATGATCCGATTCGACCCAAGTAATTGGGACCAGGTCGTGACAGTAAGTATATTGAGCCTTACTGATAATGACTCGGGCTCCAGTCCTATCCGTGTCGCGAATCGTGCAGACATAAATGAATGCGATGCACCAGAGTCAAATAACACTGAAGCCGGAAAGGTGTTGACAAGAATAGTACCTGCCACTACCTCACTTGGTGCCACTCCTTCTTCTCCTATGGTTAAAGCCAACACTTGCCCTTGTCCTCTGGGTGTCGGCCCCCTCTGCTGGATTCCTCTATGCCGATTCTGAACTTGCGCCTGGGCATACTGCAGAGGCCTTTGCTGCTGAAAAGCTTGGGTCTGCGTCGGCAATGGCCTCGAGGATGGAAACTGCTGTTGGAGTGGTACTGGGGCTGGTCCCCTAACCGATGAACTGGTCATAACTGGTGCGGAGTCAGTCCTGAGCGAACAGGACCCTACCGTATGGTCCGGCGCTCCACAAAGCAAACACAACCCTCGCGTCTTGCGATATTCTGAAATAACATGTCCAGGCTTCCCACATAAGAGCATCCTATAGTGGAAGACGGCTTCTGCTTCTGCTGTTGAGGATACGTCGGGGTTGAATGTTGAACCGACGTAACTGAAGCTGTCCTTCTCGGAGCTCCAATGGTCAAAGCTCTAGCTCCGGGGCTGGGGCTGACGACTGATTCATTTGGCCGTGAGATCGCTTTCGACCTCCGGTCCTGTCCACAATCCTCTAGGAGGTATACTCATGCCTCCTAGCTGCCCTCAATACCACATCAAAAGTCTGATGCCCAAACTGCTCCACCGCCAGCAAAATCTCTAGGTGGAGTTCCTGCTGAAACCGCTGGGCTCTATCGAACTCGGTCGCCACCAATGTGGAAGCAAACCGACTAAGCCTGGAAAACTTGGCCGCATATCCAACGACCGTCTTGCCCATCTACTTCAAATTAGTGAACCTCGTCTGTAGATCGTACCGAGCTATAGCATCGAAGTACTTGGTCCGGAACCTCTCACGAAATACTGTCCAGGCAATAGGCGCCACTAGTCCAACGACTTGCGCCGTCCACCAGCTACGGGCTAGATCCAATAACTGCAGGCACACCACGGCCACCTTCGCATCTTCTGGGGTCTTTGCTGCCTCCAATATCACCTCTGTGTCCTGAAGCCACGCATCAGCAGCGATAGCATCTTCGCTGCCATCGAAGAATGGAGGGTTCAGGCGCTTGAAACTGTTTGCTGCACTGTTCCCATAATGTCCACCTCTGCCCAGAGCATCTGCCACTGCCTGATGCAAGGCATCTCCTCGACGATCCTGCGATGCAAGTAACTTCCTGATAAGTCCAACCAAGGCTCCATCATCCTACCTTGCGGGCTGGGCTGGCTGTACCGGGGGTTCTGGATCTCCGGGTGGCATGACCCGAGAAGCTGCTCCTGAGTGCTGGGCCTGATCTTCTGGTTGCTGCTGGTCCACGAGAGGTGCTTCGCCTTGCCGATTGGTAGGACCAGGAACAATACCGCTGAAGAAGATGACATAGAGAACAATAAGGAAGGACCAAGACAGATCAACGATACAAGCATATAATTAGGTCGAGAATCTCAGGGATTAGAAGATACGGGCAGAGATCAAGGACGGGTGCTGATTGAGACATCTATTCGGTAAATCCTCACATATCTTGATTCACAAGACCTATATGGGCCACCACTTAAACCATGTCACGCCCCAGAACCAGAATACTGGAGAGCGGAGGCGAACATAGCCAGCTACGTATATTGAAGTGCAAGCCACCTCGCTATACGGTCACGGCTGTCTAGATACATGAGGGTTTAACTACAATCCATCAGTCTCCTATGGTCAATAACAAGCCTAAATGTCTCAATCTCAAGCAAGCAAGTAAAGTTATAAGATGTAAGATCACCAAATGTACAATGGTAAGGCATCCCAAACATTATATATTCAGTTGATCATGAAGCTAGTTGTTACAAAATGTGAGGACTAGCAAGAGTTTAGTCATACATGATCAACCCTAAGATCTGTCAATCATGTTACGGCCCGTAGGCAGACAGTAAATAAGGTATGCAATACGAGCTAACAGGTGCTCGTCGGCTAAACGCCTCAAAACAATAATTTACAATAGAGTGGGAGAGCCAAAAAAATAAACCCACTCGTTGCCCTGGTTACGCCTGGTGGTCACCATCGGGCTGGAAGGTCGGTAGATCCTCTGGAGCTGCTCTAAAATCTGGCCATACAAAACCAGCTGGGTCAGACTCCAGAAAGAGCAAGTGCCACAAAGGAGGCTTCACTTAAGAACTAAAACCAGCATATCAGAACAAATATTAAAAGTAATTATGAAAGAGCCTGATAGTGATAAAAAATAACAACAGTCATATTAGAGTACTAGGGAACCATTCAAGTAGCCAGGTCACAACCCTTAAACCAAACAAGGACCGGGGTTGTAACCCTTCACCTGAATAGAACTCCGTCTCTAAATCTTGATGCTCCGAAAATGTGAAACCCGTAATTTTTAGTTCATTATTTAAATTAGTTAATTAATTAATTCTGGAAATTTAATTATTAAAATTTTGTGTTTGCTAAATTAATATCATGCCAGATTAGTATTAAAAACTAAATAGAAAATTATTTTCAAAATAAATAAATTTGGATTTTTGATTGCCTGGCCCAGTCCCGAACCCAATTCTGAGCCCGAATATATTTTGGAATTACAAAAATTTTAATTATATTTTTCTAAAGAAAATAACATTTAAATGTAGTATCCAATCCATTTTTCTTAAGTCCATTTTCATTTTAGTCTTAAGCCCATAAGTCCAACCCATTAAGATCAAAAACCCATTATAATTCTTTTCTTTCTTTCTCTCGTTCTGGAGAGAACTTCCCATCTTCCCTAACGGCCGATCGGCCGATGACCCATCCCTTTCCCTTCCGAAATCGACCACCCTTCGGTTTCTCGAAACCCCCAGTTCTACTCCTATATAAACCTTCTCCACCCTCCTCAATCTTCCCATCACATACTTCATCAATTTTCCCCAAATTTTGTGCCCTAAACCCCCATTTTCGGCGAACTCTGAGCCCCTCGGCGACCCCGGCCATCCGCGTCGACCCGACGCCGCACCCCTTCGGTCGTCGACCTTCCTGCGCCCAACTCCGCCCTTCGCACCCCTCCGGCGCGCCCCGACCCGCGACCCCGGCGCTCCGCCCACAGCGTCCCCGCCCAACCACCAGGGCGCCACCGCACCCTCGCTGATCTTCGGCGCCACCGCAGCTTTGGCGACCCCCTTCGTTGTTGTTCCTTCGCGTTTCCGAGTTACAGAACCCCGCGAAATTCCCGATCCGCTGTCTGGTTTGTTCTCGGGCGTTCCTGTGCCTTTCGTGGAACCTCACTGTGGTCTTTTCCAGAGCTTGGGTGCTGAACGCGCAGCCGAACTCCGGTGAGGCGTGTTTCGAGTCCGAGGCATCACTTCGAATTTCGTCGATTTCGGTAACTTCTGGATAGTCCCATAGTTTCCTTTTAGTCTATGATGAAAAATTGGTCCACCGATTCCTTCGGGAATTCGAATTTTTGGTTACGTTTCACATACGTTACCATTTCGATTTTTTCGAAGTTTCTTCGGAATTGGTATGATGTTGGTTCTGTCTTTGTGATCTTTTCGATTTCGGAATTTTCGACTCTTTCGGAAACATTTCTGTGATTATAGATTTATATATAGATTATTTGGTTCTGTGATTTTCTTGGAATTTTCGAGAATTATTTCGGAAGGGATTCTGTTAGTTTCCGATATTACTTCGGGAATTCCGATATCATTTCAGGACTTCAAATTTATTTCAGAAAATAGTTCTGTGGTTATATTGGGGTATCCCTGGTTTGGGATTTATTTTGCAGGAAAATCGGCGCGTTTCCCAGTTTTGGGTTATCCCGAAAATAGAGGGAATGCTGCCGAAATTTCTAGAAAAATTTAATTATAGTTTTAAAATAATTTTTCGGAAAAGAATACTATTTTTGGGCGACGACCTTATTGGTCAGTGGGCCCGGCTAAATGCAAACGAAATCGGTTTCGTCCGGACGTTGAGGCATTAGCTATTAAATGACGATTGGACCAGTTCTGAGACTCAATAATATTTATATTTTAATTAGAATTATTTATATTTAATTTTAGGCAGTTTACAGGACTAACGAATTTTCTCTTATTTTAATTCTTAGGAATGTAAAGGCATAAGCCTATTCTGGTTGTGGGATTGTAATAGCTTAAATTTTATTTATGTTTCTTTTATTTTCTGATGATTTTGGTAATGGGAACGTAGTATAAAATAATAAATAATTATTGTATTTTTTAAAAGAATATAATGATTAATGTTTTGTCACTTAGAAAATTAAGTTGTAATAATTTAAATAGAAATTCATGTATTTCTCAGTAAAAAGGAAAAACTTAGTTTTATATTTATATAATTATAAAATACCACATTTTTCCAAATAAACCGAAAAATATAATTTTCTCGAAATTAAATGTAAATTTACGATTCTTAATTACAACGCATTAATAAATAAACGTTTTGTTTGTGTTAGCGTAATCAAAAGATTAAAACTTGACTAGGAAACAACTAGAGATTGCAACTAGTGTGGCAGTTCTGAATAGTTTGGTTCTGAGACAGATTTCCGAATGTAGGGTTTCGAGGAAGTTTTTGACCATCAACCCCGAAGTACCAACTCTCCAGTTCGATCAATTTTAAGGCAAGTACATTTATGTTGATTACAATTATTTAATAATCACTTCACTGCAATTTTAAACCACTGTTCAAACACGAACTCTTTCGGGAGTATTGACTGTACTGTTGGGGACTGGGGGAGTAGAGTAATGTTTATGACCACATCCAAACTAGTATAACAACTGTGCTAGCTTACCCCTCACACACACGGAGATAAGCCATATCGTATCAATAGGATACAACTGTACAACCCAAGCCGGTCATATACATTGCCTATTCACATCACAATACTGTAACTATTGCAAAACTGTTTATCTTCAAAACTGTTTAAAAGTGCATGATTTTATTGTTAAATTAATTGTCAAGATTAGCATAAATTGTACTTTGCTCCTTTCCTGACTGGATAACCGTAGGTTCTGCTGACGACCCGGAGCTGCTGATTAACAGTTATTATGATCCTGATATGTACCCGGCGGTACTACCAGCTGATGATGATGTATTGGCATCTCCATAGATTCTGCTTTAGTCTTTGAGAGTTTAGTTTGATCTTTGTTAATTTTTAGTTTATGGATCTTTTGTATCAGAACAAGTTTTAAGTTATCGATTAAATAAAAGTTGTGGCAATCTTAGTATTTGTTGTTGATTTACCTGCATATGGATTACAGCTTACTGCCGCCGTCTCATCAACGGTGCAGGCTGGGCATGATCCGATTCGACCCAAGTATTTGGGCACCGGGTCGTGACATATTTTTAGTGGTGGCCCATGCAGGTCGAATCAACGACTTAGAAAAACCTATTTAAAGACATTTAGAACACAAGAACATTAATTTGTCACAATGTAGGACCGAAATATATTATAAGTAAATATTTTTGTTTTATTATAGATAGGCTACCTTGCTTATGTTTATATCCTAAACCTTCCAGAGAATGGCCACTGACAATACCAATCCTGCTGGCGATGGGGTATCGTCACCCTATCATACTCTACCTCCCCAATCAAGTCCGGATCCTACACCTCGGCAGCTGGCCGACCGTCCCCTTAATATGACGACGGATCTATCATCTTCTCGGATGGAGATGCAACCCCCTGTGGTTTCGCCCACTCCAGCTGCCCCACCGGTACCTGTGGACCCCACCGACCTCATAGGTCTGCTAAGAGGAGTATTAGAAGCCCAGAGAACTCAAGCTGAAGCTCATCGCGAGCAGACGGCAATTATGAGAGAAGGCATGGAGAATGCCCATAGCGTAGCAATGGCTGCACTGGAGAGAGGAGAAGCAGCTCAACAGGAACCAAGGCCTGCCAAGGTAAACATAAATTTAAGGATTAATTTATGTAATATTAAGGTCATTTAATTAATGGGAATCATATTGCCACGGTGGGCGATATTGAGAGTTTCAAGAAGCAAAACCCTCGACCCTTCAAGGGAACCAAGGGAATCGTCTATGTTGATGAATGGCTCGATAGTATGGAGCGTCTCCTAAGCGTCGCTCGACTTCCAGAAGACCTTAAGGCTGAAGCAGAGGGACTCCAACTGCAGAATGTAGGAAGCACCTGGTATCGGAATGAACCCCGACTCCAGGATAGGCAGATTGACTGGGACACCTTCAAGAGGTTGTTCAAGAGGAAGTTCTTCCCAACATCAGAGTTGCGGGAGATGGAGAGGCAATTTCAGAACCTGAAGCAAGGAAATATGACTGTTGGTGAATATGCGGCAGAATTCGGCCAACTCAGCCGTTTTGCCAAGAATCTGGTGGCTGACCCTGATGATCGTGCTGAAAGGTTCAGATATGGGCTAAGAGAAGAGATCCGCACCCATGTGATCTCAGGCGGTGCTAAGACTTATGAGAAGATCCTGGAGCGAGCACAAGATATAGAGAAGAGTCAACCTGCTCGTTTGAATAGGGATTATCCCGGAACTAACAACTTCCAGGGTAATCAGAAGAAGCCTAATAACAACAACAACAACAGCAACAACAACCGTCCTCCCTATCAGCAGGCGAGGAACAATGATAAAGCCCCTCAGAGGCAGATTCCTGTCTGCGAATTCTGCAAGAGGCCAGGACATCAGTCGAATATCTACAGGAAGAGGCTAGGATAATGTCTGATCTGTGGGTCTACCACCCACCAAGTGAGGGACTGCCTTTTGTCGGTCCATCGAACTGGAGGAACTCAGCAGAAAGGACCCCTGCCCACTCAGCAACAACAATTTGGGCAGCATCAACAGAAGACTGGGCGAGCTTTTGTCCTAGCAGCAGAGGAACAAGAGCCAGAACCTACAGCTGATGTCATCGCAGGTTTCATTTATGTGCATTCCTATCCTGCCTTAGCTTTATTTGATTCTGGAGCATCACATAGTTTCATATCCACAAAATTCATCTCTGTACACCACATAAATATGGGATTTAGTAAGAAGATTTGTAGAGTCATGACCGGTGGAGGACCCCTACCCATCATTGAGACCTATAATTGCCCTATCACCATATCAGGCCATCAATTCATAGCACCTTTGCTTGTAATGTCCTTACCCAACTATGATATAGTCCTAAGGATGGACTGGTTGAGTAAGCATCATGCGCTGATAGACTGTCACAAAGGATGTGTAGTCTTCAGCCCACCTGGAGAACCGGAGTTTGAAATCTCACGAACTCCGGAGGATATGGAGTGTGTTACCTACACCTCTATCACAGAAGAATTCGGACCTCCCCATCCTATCATAGCAGAATTTATGGATGTCTTCCCTGATAGTCTTCCCGGGTTACCCCCAGACCGAGACATAGAGTTCACCATTGACCTAGTCCCCGGCTTTTCCCCTATTTCTAAGGGATGCTACAGAGTCAACCCGAAGGAGGCCAAGGAGATGAAAGATCAGATCAATGAATTGAAGGCTTTGGGATTTATCCGAGACAGAGCTTCACCCTGGGGAGCACCTATCTTGTTTGTTCCCAAGAAAGACGGAACTGTGAGGATGTGCTTCGACTACCGGGCGCTGAACAATATCACCATCAAGAATAAGTACCCTCTGCCTCGGATCGATGACCTGTTTGACCAACTCAGTGGAGCCAAGGTGTTCTCGAAGATTGATCTCAGATCTGGCTACCATCAGATCAAGGTCAGGAAGAAGGACATTCCCAAGACGGCGTTCAACACCAAGTATGGGCAGTTTGAATTTTTGGTCATGTCGTTTGGACTGACAAATGCTCCTGTTGTATTCATGAACCTTATGAACAAGGTTTTCCATGAATACTTAGATCAATTTGTTGTTGTCTTCATTGATGACATTTTGATCTATTCGAAGACTGAAGAGGAGCATGAGGAGCACCTCAGGAAAGTTCTGGGAAACTTTGAGGAAAGAGAAGTTATATGGTAAGCTATCCAAATGTGAATTCTTTCTAGACAAGGTGGATTTTCTTGGCCATGTTGTCACAGGAGAAGGAATTTCAGTGGATCCTAAGAAGATAGCTGCTGTGGAGAAGTGGTCTACCCCAAGCTCAGTTGCTGAGATCAGAAGTTTCTTGGGCTTGGCTGGCTACTACCGAAAGTTTGTAAAGGATTTTGCCAGAATTGCTGAACCGATGACGAAGCTTACTAGGAAAAATAAAGAGTTCATCTGGACGAAAGATTGCAGGCTGCATTCGAGGAGCTGAAGAAGAGACTGATCACTGCACCAATCCTTGCGCTACCCGCAGGAACTGGTGG
The DNA here is from genome assembly GCA_029216955.1 of Iris pallida. NCBI lineage: Eukaryota > Viridiplantae > Streptophyta > Magnoliopsida > Asparagales > Iridaceae > Iris > Iris pallida. Next base: position 37,335,896 of record JANAVB010009596.1, on the reverse strand, counting down.
TTTCTCAATCTACAGTGATGCCTCTGGAAAAGAACTGGGTTGCGTTCTTCAACAAAATGGTAAAGTGATTGCTTACGCATCTAGGCAATTACGGAACCATAAGAAGAATTATGCCACACATGATCTGGAGCTTGCTGCAATCATCTTTGCATTGAAGTTATGGAAGCATTATCTCTATGGAGAGATAGTGGAAATATATACAGACCACAAAAGTCTGAAATATGTTTTCACTCAGAAGGAGCTGAACATGAGACAAAGAAGGTGGCTGGAACTGATGAAAGATTTTGACATCGACCTGCAGTACCATCCGGGTAAGGCTAATGTGGTTGCTGATGCACTTAGTCGATACCCAGTGGCGATGTTTTTGACCAAGGAGCGACACTTGTTGGAGGACATAGAGAAGCTTGGTCTAGAGATTGTACTGCCGGAAGAGAAAATGAAGGAACTGGGACGAGAAGCTGATATACCTGGAGCTGACTCAACCATGATGCAGTTGCAATTGCGTTTAAGTCTGATGGACAAAATCAAGGAGACACAATTCCAAGACGAGACGCTTTGCAAACTTAGAGATGAAGTGCTGGCAGGAACACTTGAAGATTTCTCTATCGCCAGTGATGGAGCATTGAAAAATGGTACGAGGCTGTATGTACCATCTGGCGAATTGAGGAATGAGATGATGCAAGAAGCGCACCAGTCGCAGTATTCCATACATCCTGGAGCTAATAAGATGTATCGGGATATGCGTACCATCGTCTGGTGGTATGGAATGAAGAAAGATGTATCCAGATTTGTGGCTAGATGCTTGATTTGCCAACAAGTGAATGCTAGCAGACAGAGACCCGCAGGACTTCTACAGCCGCTGGACATTCAGGAGTGGAAGTGGGAGCATATAACAATGGACTTTGTGTCAGGACTGCCTCGATCCCAAGGAGGGAAGGACGCTATTTGGGTTATTGTGGACCGACTGACTAAGTCGGCACACTTTATTCCCTTCAAGGTTGGTTTATCCACCGAGAAGTTGGCGGCACTGTACATGCGGTACATCTACCGGATTCATGGAGTACTGGTAAGTATTGTATCTGACAGAGATACTAGATTTACCTCACATTTTTGGAAGAGTTTGCATGACAGCTTGGGAACAAAACTGAAGTTCAGCACAGCCTATCATCCCCAAACTGACGAACAATCTGAGAGGATCATCCAGACGCTAGAAGATATGATGAGATCTTGCGTCTTGGAATTCGGAGGATCTTGGGAGGATCACTTACATTTAATGGAGTTCTCCTACAATAACAGTTACCAAGCTAGTATTGGTATGACCCCATTTGAAGCTCTTTATGGACGTCGTTGCCGTACACCACTTGCATGGGACGACGTAGGTGAAAGAGTACTGCTGGGTCCAGAGATGGTGACCGACGCAGCAGAGAAAGTGAAGGTAATCAGAGACAAGCTCAGGATCGTCCAAGACAGGCAGAAGCATTGGGCTGATAGCAGTCGTCGACCACTGGAGTTTGAAGAAGGAGATAGTGTCTTTGTAAAGATATCTCCTACCAGAGGAACTATCCGATTTGGCAGAGCTGGGAAGCTGAGTCCCAGATATATCGGACCATTTTAAGTTTTGAGCCGAATTGGTGAAGTGGCGTATCGGTTAGCTCTACCAGCTAATCTTGAGGGCGTGCACAACGTCTTCCACGTTTCGCACCTCAGACGCTACATTCCGGATCCGAGTCACATCTTGGACCACTCGGAGCTGGAGATTGGACCGAGTCTTACAGTACCAGAGAAGCCAGTGGCGATTTTGGACAGAGGCGAGAAGAGGACCAGGACTTCAGTGACTCCCATAGTCAGAGTTATGTGGAGGCACGATTCCCCAAGAGAGTCTACCTGGGAGCGAGAAGATGAGATGCGGAAGCAATACCCGTATTTGTTTGAGACCTGAGGTAATTCCTAACCTTACTCTTTTAAATTTCGAGGACGAAATTTCTTAAGGAGGGAAGGTTGTGAAACCCGTAATTTTAATTCATTATTTAAATTAGTTAATTAATTAATTCTGGAAATTTAATTATTAAAATTTTGTGTTTGCTAAATTAATATCATGCCAGATTAGTATTAAAAACTAAATAGAAAATTATTTTCAAAATAAATAAATTTGGATTTTTGATTGCCTGGCCCAGTCCCGAACCCAATTCTGAGCCCGAATATATTTTGGAATTACAAAAATTTTAATTATATTTTTCTAAAGAAAATAACATTTAAATGTAGTATCCAATCCATTTTTCTTAAGTCCATTTTCATTTTAGTCTTAAGCCCATAAGTCCAACCCATTAAGATCAAAAATCCATTATAATTCTTTTCTTTCTCTCTTTCGTTCTGGAGAGAACTTCCCATCTTCCCTAACGGCCGATCGGCCGATGACCCATCCCTTTCCCTTCCGAAACCGACCACCCCTTCGGTTTCTCGAAACCCCCAGTTCTACTCCTATATAAACCTTCTCCACCCTCCTCAATCTTCCCATCACATACTTCATCAATTTTCCCCAAATTTTGTGCCCTAAACCCCCATTTTCGGCGAACTCTGAGCCCCTCGGCGACCCCGGCCATCCGCGTCGACCCGACGCCGCACCCCTTCGGTCGCCGACCTTCCTGCGCCCAACTCCGCCCTTCGCACCCCTCCGGCGCGCCCCGACCCGCGACCCCGGCGCTCCGCCCGCGGCGTCCCCGCCCAACCACCAGGGCGCCACCGCACCCTCGCTGATCTTCGGCGCCACCGCAGCTTCAGCGACCCCCTTCGTCGCTGTTCCTTCGCGTTTCCGAGTCGCAGCACCCTGCGAAATTCCCGATCCGCTGTCTGGTTTGTTCTCGGGCGTTCCTGTGCTTTCCGTGGAACCTCACTGTGGTCTTTTCCAGAGCTTGGGTGCTGAACACGCAGTCGAACTCCGGCGAGGCGTGTTTCGAGTCCGAGGCATCACTTCGGATTCCGTCGATTTCGGTAACTTCTGGATAGTCCCATAGTTTCCTTTTAGTCTATGATGAAAAATTGGTCCACCGATTCCTTCGGGAATTCGGATTTTTGGTTACGTTTCATATACGTTACCATTTCGATTTTTCCGAAGTTTCTTCGGAATTGGTATGCTGTTGGTTTTGTCTTTGTGATCTTTTCGATTTCGAAATTTTCGACTCTTTCAGAAACATTTCTGTGATTATAGATTTATATATAGATTATTTGGTTCTGTGATTTTCTTGGAATTTTCGAGAATTATTTCGGAAGGGATTCTGTTAGTTTCCGATATTACTTCGGGAATTCCGATATCATTTCAGGACTTCGAATTTATTTCGGAAAATAGTTCTGTGGTTATATTGGGGTATCCCTGGTTTGGGATTTATTTTGCAGGAAAATTGGCGCGTTTCCCAGTTTTGGGTTATCCCGAAAATAGAGGGAATGCTGCCGAAATTTCTAGAAAAATTTAATTATAGTTTTAAAATAATTTTTCGGAAAAGAATACTATTTTTGGGCGACGACCTTATTGGTCAGTGGGCCCGGCTAAATGCAAACGAAATCGGTTTCGTCTGGACGTTGAGGCATTAGCTATTAAATGACGATTGGACCAGTTCTGAGACTCAATAATATTTATATTTTAATTAGAATTATTTATATTTAATTTTAGGCAGTTTACAGGACTAACGAATTTTCTCTTATTTTAATTCTTGGGAATGTAAAGGCATAAGCCTATTCTGGTTGTGGGATTGTAATAGCTTAAATTTTATTTATGTTTCTTTTATTTTCTGATGATTTTGGTAATGGGAACGTAGTATAAAATAATAAATAATTATTGTATCTTTCAAAAGAATATAATGATTAATGTTTTGTCACTTAGAAAATTAAGTTGTAATAATTTAAATAGAAATTCATGTATTTCTCAGTAAAAAGGAAAAACTTAGTTTTATATTTATATAATTATAAAATACCACATTTTTCCAAATAAACCGAAAAATACAATTTTCTCGAAATTAAATGTAAATTTACGATTCTTAATTACAACGCATTAATAAATAAACATTTTGTTTGTGTTAGCGTAATCAAAAGATTAAAACTTGACTAGGAAACAACTAGAGATTGCAACTAGTGTGGCAGTTCTGAATAGTTTGGTTCTGAGACAGATTTTCGAATGTAGGGTTTCGAGGAAGTTTTTGACCATCAACCCCGAAGTACCAACTCTCCAGTTCGATCAATTTTAAGGCAAGTACATTTATGTTGATTACAATTATTTAATAATCACTTCACTGCAATTTTAAACCACTGTTCAAATACGAACTCTTTCGGGAGTATTGACTGTACTGTTGGGGACTGGGGGAGTAGAGTAATGTTTATGACCACATCCAAACTAGTATAACAACTGTGCTAGCTTACCCCTCACACACACGGGGATAAGCCATATCGTATCAATAGGATACAACTGTACAACCCAAGCCGGTCATATACATTGCCTATTCACATCACAATACTGTAACTATTGCAAAACTGTTTATCTTCAAAACTGTTTAAAAGTGCATGATTTTATTGTTAAATTAATTGTCAAGATTAGCATAAATTGTACTTTGCTCCTTTCCTGACTCGATAACCGTAGGTTCTGCTTACGACCCGGAGCTGCTGATTAACAGTTATTATGATCCTGATCTGTACCCGACGGTACTACCAGCTGATGATGATGTAGTGGCATCTCCATAGATTCTGCTTTAGTCTTTGAGAGTTTAGTTTGATCTTTGTTAATTTTAAGTTTATGGATCTTTTGTATCAGAACAAGTTTTAAGTTATCGATTAAATAAAAGTTGTGGCAATCTTAGTATTTGTTGTTGATTTACCTGCATATGGATTACAGCTTACTGCCGTCGTCTCATCAACGGTGCAGGCTGGGCATGATCCGATTCGACCCAAGTATTTGGGGACCGGGTCGTGACAGGAAGCCAGGTTACAACCCTTAAACCAAACAAGGACCGGGGTTGTAACCCTTTGCCTGAACAGAACTTAGCCCCTGATCTTTATTGTTAAAAGTGATAATCATGCGATCATGCTTGCAATATTCAAGTACTGAATCTACACCATACAATCACTCACGGCCAATCAGTAACTACGGCTTTCTACATTAACTAACTAGGGTTATCACAAGCCTAGTTACTAGCAATGTGCAGTGAGATGTTCCTCCAGCCACAAGCCCTGCAACTAATCTAGGTTATCCAGGAGACTTGGATTCATTAAGCAATGTCTCGTTCTTTTTTATGTATTAGTGAATTTAGACATGTGCCCTACTCGTCGGTCGGCTACAAGTCCAACAATGGTGGCCGGAATAACGGGATCGCCTGTAACTGGGGAAAATCTCTCATGACTACTGAATTATTCTAGTTATTAGCCTTAGCCATTTACAGTAGGTACCCCTGATCGTGGTACTCAGGGATCCATGTCCTAGACATGATGCAAAACATTACCGGTTTATTTTGTACAAACACAATCACCCACGGTGTTCAGGCCATTCAATCTTGTCATGACATGCTAGCCGTCGTAACAGCATTCGAGATATATATCATGTCAAATTCACTGTCAAGAGTGCGTCACGACGGGCCACTATTATGTCATGTTATTTGTCAAAAGTGCACCACAACGGGTCACCATCGTATCATGGAACATATTTAAAATTAACATTTAACCTGGTATAAGCATATATGCAATAACTAAACATAAACAGGGTACAAGAGCTGTGGAGGAATCATGCGGCTCAGGAGACATGGGCATGCGGCAAAAGTATTCAGGGCTCATGCGGCTCAGGGTGTATGGCACATGCGGCTCAGGAGAGACGGAGTATAACTTCCACATACGAACTCCAAATGAGGTGCTCCAAAGATATTCGGAGAGGCAAGACAAAGATCTAAAACTTTCATTTTTAAGTTTTTCAAAATTCTGGCTAGAAAATAGCTAAACTTGGCAAAAACAGTCATTCTGTGCACTTTTTATGCCAAAAATTTAATTCTACGTAAAGTACGCAAAAGAGAAGGGTTCCAGCGTAAAAATTCACATTCTGGATACTATCCTGCGTGAAATACGCATAACCAGGGTTTCCTGCGTAAAATTTCACATTCAGGATACAATCCTGCGTAAAATACGTATAAACAGGATTTTCTGCGTAAAATTTCATATTCAGGATACAATCCTGCGTAAAATACGCATAAACAGGGTTCCCTGCGTAAAATTTCACATTCAGCCGATATGAAACATTCAGAAAACTTGTTTTGGCCATAAAAACTTCATTTTAACTCGAAATGAGGTGAATCAAAAACCAATTTCATACGAAATTCCGTGCTCTTGCTCATGGAACTATTAGTTTTTGAAAATAATTAGTTTTAGTAGATCAAAACCAAGAAAACTCCATGAACTCAAGAAACCCTAAAGTTATAATGTAGATCTACAAGAATCTATCCATAAAAATCAAAAACTCCAAGTTCTAAAGAGGCTTATAATCATGTAAAGAAGAGAATGGAACAATAAAACTTGAGATCCATCATGAAACAAGTTGTACTTGCCTAGGGCTCTGGGTGTAGGTGGAGAGGAGTAAATGAAGAAGAAGAAGAAGAAGAAAAAGAAGAAGAAGAAGAGTTATTGAAGTGATAATGAGAAGAAAGAAGAGAGTGGGATTAATAAATGGTGAGGGTGGGGGTAGGTAGGGATTGGTTCATAAATAAAACTAAACCAAGCCAAACCGAACCGAACCAAGCAATAGAAAATGCCAAATAGACCAAGCAAGGAGTCATGCAATACGAGTCAAAATACGTACACGTATACCAAAATACGTAATACGAACCATGGTCATTACAAGTAGCGTAGTCATGAATCTTAACATAACTTGACTGGATCCTTGTGTATTGATTGGGGAAATGGTAGAGTAGAACTAAACATGTGAATATTTCAAAGTAGTGTAGTCATGAATCAACTCTTTAGTATAGCCATGAATCACCTCCAGCTGTTCATATGTTTATCTTGTACTCTGATTCACTAGTCACTGTTAGTTCTCTATTTATAGTAGCTATTTACTACAGTTCTTTCTTTTATACCATGTTGTTCTTTCAGTTTCATGTATCTTACTCTCTAGCATGTTTATATTTCCAAACCTGTTATGATTTGTGTGAGATGTATTGTGCTCGCTCCTGTCCTGACTGGACCTGTTAAAAATATTACAGAGGATGAGGATGAGGCGCTCTGTACCACTTACTATGGGACTATCCTAGAGGATTGTTGTGACTTGGATCTCCAGCAGGATCCATTAGCAGTGGATGACACACCTTTAGTCTAGATTAGTCATTTCAGTTGTATTTATTCTCTAGATTATTTTATTTGAGTTTGGATGTTTCTGGATTGTTGTGATATCTTAGACACTTAGACTCTCTATCTATTTGTATCTTTGTGGATTCGTTTCATATCTATCTATCTTATCGTATTTCTGTCTTAGTTGTGATTGAGACTGTATTTCTGTATTGTCACCTTCACTCGGAGTGTATATACTATACAGGTACCTTATATTATTAGATGTTGTGACCTAGGACAGTGTTCTACCGTCGATACTGCGGCATAGGCTGAACATATCCACTTCTCGTGCCCTTACTCTAGGGTGTGGGTCGTGACACGTTTTTAGTGGTCGCCCATGCAGGTCTAGTTTTATGTAGTGGTATTCGAACTAGAGTATCACTACAGCCTGCAGTAGGATTAGGATGTTTTGAAGGTACTCAATCACACTAGAAAAACTCCTTATCAGATTTCGTTTATCTACATTTTGCTGCTTATTGTCTTCCTTTGAATATAAACTGTCCTCTTTTGATATTTTGACTCATTCTCAGAAATTATTTCTTGTTTGATTTGTGTCTCCAGGATAGTTATCGAGACGAGATCGCGTCGCCCCGGACCGGGAGACGCTGATGAGAGGTCTGCCACCTCTCGTCCTCAGCAGCCAGCTTCCGGTACCACAGCCCCATTTATGCCAACTGGGGTGGGTGTTTCAGCAGCATTCGGAGGAGCACCTCCACCAGTTATGAGGTAGAGCCCGGTGATTCCTGAGATCTTTCTGCCGCAGCAGCCTCCACCTGGGGGGATGGTAGATACTTTTTATCTATTTTCCTTCCTGGAGAGGATTCTGGAGTCTCATCAGCAGCAGCAGCAGCAGCAGCAGCGTCAGACTGCTGACTTCTGTCAGGGCATCGATGAGGCCCATCAGCTGGTTCGTACGACTGTGGAGATGGTGTCTGCTCAGGGGCCGCAGCAGCAGCCTCGCCGGAGGGAGAAGGATATCCAGGACTTTCAGAAGATGCATCATAGAGACTTCCTAGGTACCGAGGGCATACACTACGCAGATGATTGGATTGAGCACATTGAGGAGATTTTTTGGCTGACGGAGATACCAGCCAAACTTCATATTGAGGTAGCGGGCAGTCAAATACAGGATCTAGCCCGTACCTGGTACCAGACGGATCCTCGAGTAGGAGTAGAGGGTTAGACATGGGAGCAGTTCAAGGAGCTGTTCAAGGAACAGTTATTTCTAGATGGGCACTAGGAGGCATTGAGGCGCAGTTCGAGAGTCTGGTTCAGGGGAACCAGACAGTTGTAGAGTACGCCAGAGAGTTCTGCCGGTTGGCCAGGTTTATTGATGATCTGACGGAGAAGACGAAGGCTAGAAAGTTTCGTCGAGGGTTGATTAGGGATATTTGGTCACTGACTAAGAGTGACCGGAATGCTACCTTCGCGGAGATTTTTGTAGGAGCCATGGCAGCGGAGGACGACCTGGGGCTGAAACTAAAGAGAGGTCGGGATTTCCAGGGAGCTAGCAACAACGGAGGCTAGGCCAAGAGGCCTAATTTTCAGCACCAACAGCCGCAGAGGCAGGTGCACCAGCAGCAGTTCTAGCAGCAGGGCCGTGTACCTTTCCAGCAGGTACAGCATCAGCAGCCGAGGGTACAGCAGCAGGCACCGAGACAGCAGACCACTAGCTGTGCTTACTGCAAGAAGCCGGGGCACGGGTGGAGTGAGTGCAGGAAGATATTGGACAAGTGCCTTCTATGTGGAGCAGCTGACCATCAGCTGAAGGAGTGCTCTCAGTTCACAGGCAGAGCAGTACAGGGAGCGGGAGCCAAGGCTCCGGCAGGGCAACAGAAGGAACCACTGCAGACTCAGCAGCAGAGGTTCATCCAGCATCAGCAGCAGGCCCGGGGAGGTCAGTAGGGGCGAGCTTTCGCCATGGCGGCCGAGGATGCAGAGGCTGTTGGGGAGTTGATTGCAGGTTCGGTTCTTCTCGACTCCATTCCAGCTTTCGCTCTATTTGATTCCGGGGCTTCCTACAGTTTTGTGTCGGTATCATTTACTATTAGACACTGTATTGTATCTGAATTATTGCCTAGGACCTACAAGATCACGACGGGGGGTGGTGTTATCCTCGTGAGTGATGCTTGCAGAGAGCGGAGTGTTATTATGGGAGGTCGAGAGTTGGAGGTGAGTCTGCTCGTAATGCCACTACCAAACTACGATATCGTATTAAGTATGGATTGGTTGAGCAGGCATCACGCAAGCATAGATTGTCATAGGGGTAAAGTTCTGTTTGGAGAGCTAGGAGAGCCAGAGTTCGAGTTCACCCGACGGCAGGCGTAGCAGAGCAGCGGACTTTTCTGCGGGGTTTCAGTTGAGGAGCAGGCGGCTCTACATCCTTTGATTGTGGAGTTCATGGACGTCTTTCCAGAGGAGTTGCTAGGACTTCCACCGGACAGGGATGTTGAGTTCTCGATAGACTTGGTTCCCGGCGCGGAACCTATTTTTCAGCATATCTATCGAGTGAACAACAGTGAGTTGGTGGAATTGAAGAAGCAGGTAGATGAGCTACAGGACAAGGGCTTCATTCGATCGAGTTCTTCACCTTGGGGTACACCGGTACTCTTTGTACCCAAGAAGGATGGGTCGGTACGAATGTGTATCGACTACAAGGCACTCAAAAACCTGACGATCAAGAACAGATACCCACTGCCGTGGATTGATGATCTCTTTGATCAGTTGAGCGGAGCTCGGGTTTTCTCGAAGATTGATCTGAGGTCAGGTTATCATCAGGTAAAGGTGAAGAGGGAGGATATTTCGAAGACTGCATTCATGATGCGGTATGGGCAGTTTGAGTTCTTGGTTATGCCGTTTGGGCTGACCAACACCCCGACGGTATTTATGAACTTGATGAACAAGGTGTTCCACCAGTACTTGGACAAGTTCGTGGTGGTATTCATCGATGATATTCTGGTGTATTCGAAGACTGAGGAGGAGCATGAGGAGCACTTGAGAGTGGTTCAGGAGACACTTAGGAGGAGAAGCTATATGGCAAGCTCTCGAAGTGCAAGTTCTTTCTGGACAGAGTTGACTTCTTAGGTCATGTGGTGACTGGAGATGGGATATCAGTGGACCCGAAGAAGATCACGGCAGTTGAGGCTTGGTCGGTACCGAGTTCAGTAGCAGATATCAGGAGCTTCTTGGGACAGGCAGGCTATTACAGGAGGTTCATGCAGGATTTCTCCCAGATTGTAGAGCCGTTGACTAGGCTGACCCGGAAGGATGCAGAGTTTGTTTGGTCAGAGAAGTGTCAGGTCGCTTTTGATGAGTTGAAGAAGCGGCTGACGACAGCTTCGATTCTGACATTGCCATCAGGATCGGGAGGGTTCATTATCTACAGTGACGCCTCGGGAAAGGGTTTGGGTTGTGTCTTGCAGCAGCATGGAAAGGTGATTGCCTATACTTCCAGGCAGTTACGTCCCCATGAGAAGAACTACCCTACCCATGATTTGGTGTTGGCAGCAGTGATATTTGCTTTGAAGTTGTGGAAACACTACTTATATGGAGAGAGGGTAAAGATCTTCACAGATCATAAGAGCATGAAGTATGTGTTTACACAGAAGGAGCTCAACATGAGACAGCGTAGGTGGTTGGAGTTGATGAAGGACTTCGACATTTCACTACAATATCACCCAGGGAAGGCCAACGTGGTTGCCGATGCCTTGAGTAGGTATCCAACAACCATATGTTTGACTATGGATCGTCACTTGCTAGCAGATTTGGAGAGCCTGGGAATTGAGGTGATTGTGCCAAGGGTTCAGATGCAGATATGGGGCCTTCAGATTCAGTCAGACTTGATGGAGAGGATCAAGTCGACGTAGTTCGAGGATGTTGCTCTACAGTGTATCCGAGAGCATATTCGAGCAAGTCTAGTGGATGGTGAGTTTACTCTTACAGAGGATGGCGCTTTGAGGCACGGTTCTAGGCTGTGTGTGCCCAGTGGAGAGCTCAGGGAGCAGGTCATGCAGGAGGCCCACCGATCTCAGTACTCTATACATCCTGGTGCCAACAAGATGTACAGGGATCTGAGGGAGCACGTCTGGTGGTATGGGATGAAGCGGGAGGTAGCTCACTTAGTAGCCAGATGTTTGGTATGTCAGCAGGTCAAGGTAGAGAGGCAGAGGCCAGGAGGTTTGTTGCAGCTATTGCCCATTCCAGAGTGGAAGTGGAAGCATATTATAATGGATTTTATTTCTGGATTGCCGCGTACACCAGGAGGGAAAGACAAAATTTGGGTCATCGTAGACAGGTTGACCAAATCGGCTCACTTTTTGCCATTTAAAGTGGGTACGTCTACTGAGAGGCTTGCAGAGATGTACATGCGGCAGATTGTCAGGATTCATGGAGTTCCGGTCAGCATTATCTCGGATCGGGATAGTCGATTTACTTCCTATTTCTGGCGGAGTCTACAGACTAGTTTGGGCACTGTAATGCCCGTAGTTCGTATTACGTATTTTGGTATACGTGTACAGAATCCTGACCCGTAATTAGACTTGTCTTGCTTAGCTTGATCCTGGTTTAATCTTGCCTTGGTTTATTTTGGGTTCATCCTGGTTCGACTTGTCTTGACTGGCTAGTCTTGGGTTTTGTATTGACATGGGTTAGTTAGCATTTCCTGGTTCATGTGGTTTATCCTGGCTTTGGCTTGCAATGGGTTCGGTTGGGTTCGGCTTGGTTGGGCTCGGTTTGGGTTGATATGCAAACCCCTACCTACCACCATCTCTCATTTATTAACCCAACAACCATTCTCTCTCCTCATTCATTACTCATTTACTACTTCTTTTCTTCTTTCTCATTTCTTCTCCACCGAGCACCACCGTAGGCAAGTGCAACTTGCTTCATGGAGGAACTCAAGTTTTATTGTTCCATTGTCTTCCTCACGAGATTCTAAGACACTTTAGTAATTAGCATTTTTAGTTTCATTGGTTCATTTTATGTAGATCTAAGTTTGTTGTATTTTTGGATTTCTCGGTTTTGATCTACTAAACTGGCTTGTTTTCGAAAACTAAGAGTTCTATGTAGAAGGCATTCTGATGTTATGCAAGTTTGGTTTTGGAATGCTTGGATTTCATCCAGTCTTGACCGAAATGGGGCTTTCTTGAGCTTTTACACCTGCTTGTCTTGGCCTTGGGAAGAAGATGAAGTTTTACGCACACGTTAAACGTGCCAGCGTAGCATTTCCTCCTTTACACCTACGTTAAACGTGCCAGCGTAGCATTTCCTCCTTTATGCACATGTTTTAAACGTGCCAGCGTAGTGTCCCCTTTACGCACACGCATTACGTGCCAGCGTAATCCTTTCTAAGCCGAGTTCACTTGAACTCTACGCGGGGGGCCACTCTCGCTCGCGTAGAGTCGTGCTCGCGTAGACTCTCCCTCGCTCGTGTAGAGCCTTGCGTGCGTAGAGTTTTACTTGGGTGCTCGTGCGCGTAAAGTTTCGCTTGCATAGGTGCTTGCTAGCATAGAGCCTTGCGTGCGTAGTGTTTCACTTGGGTGCTCGTGCGCGTAAAGTTCCGCTTGCATAGGGTGCTTGCTAGAGCCCGCGTAGAGCTCCCTCTCGCGTAGGGCTCCCTCTCCCGTAGAAGCGATCTTTCCTTGGTCTTGCTCGCGTAAAGCCATTTTTACGCTTGGGGCCTCTTGGCCTAGCGTAGAGGTTCGCTAGCGTAGAGTCTTGAGCCCCCTTTTTGCGTATCCAATTGTCTTTATTTTCTTGCACTTTTTCATGAACTTGATAATCACGAATTGATTTACATGACTGGACAGATAATTGGCCTGGACACCGTAGAAGAAGGATTGGCACCAGGTGAGATAGTGGCAGGTACTATTCTCGTCAACTCCTCTCCAGCATCAGCATTATTTGATTCTGGTGCATCGCATTCATTCATGTCTGCACGATTCGCGACACGGATAGGACTGGAGCCCGAGTCATTATCAGTAAGGCTCAATATACTTACTGGTAACGGTCTTGTGGGAGTAGATAGAGTGTTTTCCTCTTGTCGGATCGTAGTTAGCGGTAGAGAGTTCTCCGCTAGATTGATAGAGTTCCCGATGGCCGATTATGATGTGGTCTTAGGGATGGATTGGTTAAGGAACCAGTATGCTAGAATAGACTGCTATGTTGGCAGGGTTGTTTTTAGCATTTCAGGCGAGCCAGAGTTTTCTTTTTCCCGAGACGAAGTTGAACCTTCTCCTCCAGTATTGCGGATGGCAGTAGCAGCAGTACAGTTACCCCGAATAGTCGAGGAGTTTCCAGATGTTTTTCCAGAGGAGCTTCCAGGAATACCGCCAGAGCGAGAGATCGAGTTTACTATCGACTTGATCCCAAGGACAGCCCCAGTGTCGGAGAGAGTCTACAGGATGGCGCCGTCAGAGTTAGAGATATTATACAAGATGATTGAAGAACTCAGGACCAAGGGATTCATTCGTGCAAGTGGATCGCCTTGGGAAGCCCTGATGCTTCTTGTAAAAAAAAAGGATGGTACGTCCAGATTATGTGTAGATTATCATACATTGAACTCAGTGACAATCAAGAACAGATACCCTCTTCCGAGGATAGATGACTTGTTTGATCAACTCAAGGGGGCAGCAGTATTCTCGAAAATTGACTTACGGTCAGGATACCATCAGATCAGAGTCAGAGAGCAGGACATCCCGAAGACAGATTTTAGATCTAGATATGGGTATTGGGAGTTCCTTGTTATGCCATTTGGAGCAACCAATGCGCCAGCTGTATTCATGGACCTAATGAATCGTATTTTTATGCCATACTTGGATCAGTTCGTGATTGTATTTATAGATGATATCCTGGTCTACAGCAAGAGTGAAGCGGAGCATGAGCAGCATCTCAGAATTGTCTTCCAGATTCTCCGAGAGCACCAGTTGTACGCGAAGTTCAGTAAATACGAGTTCTGGCTAGATCGCATTTCGTACTTTGGTCATATTATTACCAGAGGTGGGGTAGAAGTGGATCCCCAGAAGATAGTAGCCATTGAGACATGGCCAGTACCCAGTACAGTGGCAGAAGTTCGCAGTTTTCTTGGCTTGGCCGGCTACTACCGGCGATTCGTTTCGGACTTTGCTCGGATTTCAGCGCCTATGACCTAGTTAACCCGCAAGGATGTGCAGTTTGCTTGGACAGCAGAATATCATGAATCTTTTGAGAAGTTGAAGCGAGACTTGATGATGGCACCCATTGTCATGCTTCCAGATGGGATCGGAGAATTTTCAGTATATTGTGATGCTTCAGGCAGAGGTTTATGATGTGTTTTGATGCAGTATAGGAAGGTAATAGCTTATGCGTCACGTCAACTTCGTGATCATGAGAGAAATTACTCGACCTATGACTTGGAGTTGGCAGCAGTAGTGTTTGCACTTAAGCTTTGGAGACACTACTTGTATGGAGATAGGGTGAAGATTTTCACCGACCACAAGAGCCTGAAGTATGTATTCACCCAGAAGGATCTCACCGTGCGTCAGAGAAGATGGCTAGAGCTGCTTGTGGATTATGACATCAACCTGCAGTATCATCCTGGAAAGGCCAACGTTGTTTACGATGCATTGAGCAGGAGAGCTGGAGTTTATTTTCTAACAGCACAACCAGAGTTATTAGCAGATCTTCAAAAGATGGGTATAGAAGTTATCCTTCCTACCAGTGTGGCATTGATGGCCAGTATGCAAGTTCACTCCAGTATAGTTGAGAGGATCAAGTTAGCTCAGTCAACAGATTCTAAGCTTCAGTGGCTTAGGGCAGAATGTGTAGCAGGACGAAGACCAGAGTTATGTGTCCATGAGGATGGTACACTTCGACATGAGAGGCGTCTTTGTGTATCCACTAGAGATATCAGACAGGAGATCATGGCAGAAGCTCACAGTTCTCAGTATTCTATTTATTCCGGTGGTACGAAGATGTACCGTGATATCCGTCAGTGCTTTTGGTGGAATGGCATAAAGAGGAAGATAGCCCGATTTGTCTCTCGGTGTTTGGTTTGCCAACAAGTTAAAGCTGAGCATCAGAGACCGGCTGGACTTTTTTAGCCTTTGTCGATTCCATAATGGAAGTGGGAGCATATCACCATGGATTTCGTGACTGGATTACCTAGGTCCCCGACCGGTAGAGATGCTATTTAGGTTATTATAGACAGGCTCACGAAGGTGGCTCACTTTCTCTCGTTCAGAGTTGGTTAGTCGACAGCTCAGCTAGCAGAGATGTACCTCATGCAGATTGTCATATTTCATGGTGTTCCAGTCAGTATTACCTCGGACAGAGATTCAAGATTTACATCGCACTTTTGGCGCAGTCTGCAAGAGAGTTTGGGAACTCACCTCCAGTTCAGCTCAGCTTATCATCCGCAGACAAATGGTCAGTCAGTGCGTACCATACGAACCTTGGAAGATATATTGAGATCTTATACACTCGACTTCGGTGGTTCGTGGGAGGATCACCTGCACCTGATGGAGTTCTCGTACAACAACAGTTTCTAAGCCAGTATCCAGATGGCACTGTTCGAGGTACTGTATGCTAGGAAGTGCAGATCCCCGCCAGCATAGGACAATATTGGAGAAAGGCAGATGCTCGGTCCGGAAATGATTACTCAGACAGTTGAGGTGGTCAGAAGAGTCAGAGATCATCTTCGAGTTGTACAAGATCGCCAGCGCCATTAGGCCGATTCTCATCGGCTCTTCCTTGAATTTTCCGTCGGCGACCATGTATTCCTTAGGATCTTGCCTAACCGTGGCATCATTCGTTTTGGCGTACGGGAAAAGCTTAGTCCTAGGTATATAGGGTCGTTCGATATCCTCGAGCGAGTAGGGGACGTGTCCTATCGTCTCGCTCTCCCGTCGTCGTTGCGTGAGGTGCATGATATCTTCCATGTATCCCAATTGCAACGGTATATCTCAGATCCGAGTCATGTCCTTGATCATTCAGAATTGGTTTTGGTACCAACCTTTCGTATGAGGAGAGACCCGTATCCATATTGGACCGAAGAGAGAAGATACTCAAGAACAAGACTATTAGTTTAGTTCGTATTGCTTGGGGTCATCACTCTTTGGGTGAGTCAACGTGGGAGCGTGAAGATGATATCCGATCGTGATATCCCGACATGTTTGACTCGTGAGGTATAATTTCTTTCTTATGCCTCATGTCTTCGATTCCTTGCTTGCATGATTGATTGTTTGATTAATTGCTTAGTATAGCTCGCCCTTGCCTCTTTAGCCTCTTAATTAAATTTCGAGGACGAAATTCTTTTAAGCTGGGTAGAGTTGTAACGCCCGTAGTTCGTATTATATATTTTGGTATACGTGTACGGAATCCCGACCCATAATTAGACTTGTCTTGCTTAGCTTGATCCTGGTTTAATCTTGCCTTGATTTATTTTGGGTTCATCCTCGTTCGACTTGTCTTGACTGGCTGGTATTAGGTTTTGCATTGGCATGGGTTAGTTAGCATTTCCTGGTTCATGTGGTTTATCCTGGCCTTGGCCTGCAATGGGTTCGGTTGGGTTCGGCTTGGTTGGGCTCGGTTTGGGTTGATATGCAAACCCCTACCTACCACCATCCCTCATTTATTAACCCAACAACCATTCTCTCTCCTCATTCATTACTCATTTACTACTTCTTTTCTTCTTCCTTATTTCTTCTCCACCGAGCACCACCGTAGGCAAGTGCAACTTGCTTCATGGAGGAACTCAAGTTTTATTGTTCCATTGTCTTCCTCACGAGATTCTAAGACACTTTAGTACTTAGCATTTTTAGTTTCATTGGTTCATTTCATGTAGATCTAAGTTTGTTGCATTTTCGAATATCTCGATTTTGATCTACTAAACTGGCTTGTTTTCGAAAACTAAGAGTTCTATGTAGAAGGCATTCTGATGTTATGCAAGTTTGGTTTTGGAATGGTTGGATTTCATCGAGTCTTGACCGAAATGGGACTTTCTTGAGCTTTTACGCCTGCATGTCTTAGCCTTGGAGAGAAGATGAAGTTTTACGCACACGTTAAACGTGTCAGCGTAGCATTTCCTCCTTTACGCCCACGTTAAACGTGCCAGCGTAGCATTTTCTTTTTTACACACATGTCTTAAACGTGCCAGCGTAGTGTCCCCTTTACGCACACGCATTACGTGCCAGCGTAATCCTTTCTACGCCGAGTTCACTTGAACTCTACGCGGGAGGCCACTCTCGCTCGCGTAGAGTCGTGCTCGCGTAGACTCTCCCTCGCTCGCGTAGAGCCTTGCGTGTGTAGAGTTTCACTTGGGTGCTCGTGCGCGTAAAGTTCTGCTTGCATAAGGTGCTTGCTAGCGTAGAGCCTTGCATGCGTAGAGTTTCACTTGGGTGCTCGTGCGCGTAAAGTTCCGCTTGCATAGGGTGCTTGCTAGCGTAGAGCCTTGCTCGCGTAGAGCTCCCTCTCGCGTAGGGCTTCCGCTCCCGTAGAAGCGATCTTTCCTTGGTCTTGCTCGCGTAAAGCCATTTTTACGCTTGGGGCCTCTTGGCCTAGCATAGAGGTTCGCTAGCGTAGAGTCGAGCCCCCTTTTTGCGTATCCAATTGTCTTTATTTTCTTGCACTTTTTTATGAACTTGATAATCACGAATTGATTGACATAACTGGATAGATAATTGTACATGGCATGGTATGACAAGTAATTGACATGACATGACATGACATGATAAGACATGACAAGCAAGCCTGATAGGAACTATTGAATGCTGTTGCGACGGCTAGCATGACATGACAAGAATGAATGGCCTGGACACCGTGGACGATTGTGTTTGTATAAATAAACCAATACTGTCTCGCATCATGTCTAGGGCAGGGACCCCTGAGTACCACGGTCAGGGGTACCTACTGAAATTGACTAAGGCTAATAACTAGAATAACCCAATAGTCATGAAGAGATTTCCCAGCTACAGAAAATCCCGTTATCTGGGCGCGCAAGTGGACTTGTAGCCTGCCGACGAGTAGGGCACATTTCCAGTACACTGTCATGTGTTGCACCCTTCATGAACGGATATTCGACCTGGATAACCTGGATGGTCTACAGGGCTTGTTGCTGTTGGAATATCTCATTACATCTTGCTAGTAACTAGGCCTGTGATAACCCTAGCTAGTTAAAGTATCAAGCCGTACTCATTGCTTGGCCGTGAATGATTGGATGGAGTCTAACCCAGTCTAGTCTTGTCCTGATCCTGTACAAGATCGTAACATGACCTGATTGCTTGTGCTTTATTTTATCGATAAATGGTGGGAAACCAAGTTCCGTTCAGATGAAGGGTTACAACCCCGGCCCTTATTTGGTTTAAGGGTTGTAACCTGGTTATTTGAATAGTCACATGGTTATCGTATCGTATATCCTCATGATTTTTCTATATCTTCAGTTTTAATATGTTATTATGTTTTATGCTAATTACTGGATTTAGTTCTTAAGTGAAGCCTCCTTTGTGGTACTTGCTCTTCTGGGATCTGACCCAGCTGGTTTTGCGTGGCCAGATATCGGAGCAGCTCCAGAGGATCTCCCTACCTTCCAGCCGAATGGTGACCACCAGACGTAACCAAGGCAACGAGTGGGTTTCCCTTTTCTTCACCCACTTTATTGTAAAAATATTCTTTTGAGGCGTTTAGCCGACGAGTACGTGTTAGCTCGTATTACACTTTACTTACTGTCTGCCTACGGGCTGTAACATGATTGACGAATCCTAGGGTTGATCATGTATGACTAAAACTCTTGCTAGTCTTCACATTTTGTACGACTAGCTTCATGATCATCTAAATATGTAATGTATGGGATGCCTTACTATTGTATATTTGATGCTCTAACATCTTGTAACTGCTATTCCTTGCATGAGATTAAGACAATAGGCTTGTTCATGACCATAAGAGACTGATGGCTTGTAGTTAAACCCTCATGTATCTAGACAGCCGTGACCGTATAGTGAGGTGGATTCCATTTCAATATACATAGCTGGCTATGTACGCCCCCTCTCTCCAGTATTCTGGTTTTAGGGCGTTACAGGCACTCAGCTCAAGTTTAGTACTACATACCACCCTCAGATGGACGGACAGTCAGAGAGGACTATTCAGACGCTTGAGGACATGTTGCGGATGTACGTCTTGGATTTTGGAGGATCCTTGGAGGATCACCTGCACTTGGTGGAGTTTGCTTACAACAACAGTTATCAGGCCAGCATTGAGATGTCACCTTTCGAGGCTCTGTACGGGCGTAGATGTCGTACACCCTTATCCTGGGATGATGTTGGAGAGCGAGCTTTATTGGGACCTGAGATGGTTGTTGACGCAGCCGAGAAGGTGAAGCTCATCAGGGATAGACTTCGTGTGGCACATGACAGACATTGGCATTGGACCGATAGCCACCGGAGACCTTTGGAGTTTGAGGTACAGATTAGAGATAAGATTAGAAGTAGGTTGTTTGTTTGTTTTTGTTGGATCATTTTTGATTATTTAGTAACTTGAGACCTTGTTTGTGTTTAGGTCGGAGACATGGTTTTTCTGAGGATATCTCCGACTCGTGGTACCATACGTTTTGGTGGAGGTGGAAAGCTTAGCCCGCGGACCTTTCGTGATCAGCAGAAGAGTCGGTGATGTAGCATACAGGCTAGACTTGCCACCTGCACTAGTGGGTGTCCATAACGTATTCCATGTATCACAGTTGAGACGGTACGTGGCTGATCCTAGCCATGTACTTGACCATTCAGAGATTGAGTTGGGACCTACTCTCAGTTATCTTGAGCAGCCAGTGGAGATTCTGGATCGCCGAGAGAAGGTACTGAGAAACCAGGTGATACCCTTGGTTCGTGTCGCATGGAGGCATCATTCTCCAGGAGAGTCTACCTGGGAGCGGGAGGATGAGATGCGCGAGCGATACCCATATCTTTTTGGACCTTGAGGTATGATTGTCTATCCTTCTCATCAGTTTAGTTTCGTCTTTTAATTTTGAGGACAAAATTCTTTTAAGGAGGGTAGATTTGTCACTACCACATTTTAGCTTGAGGGTATTTTAGTCATTTTGTGAATTTTGAATTTATTTTGGTTTATTGAAGTTGTGATTGTTATTTTTGACTTTGGCTAATTGAGACTTTGGAGACCAACCTAGATGTTGACTCTAGCTATGGTAACTTGATTAGCATGGTGGGACCCTAGTCTAAGTTAAGTCAACCCTAGTTTAGTCATTTAGAATCAAGTTTGAAATAGGAGAATAAAGACTAGGTTTAAGGACTTGACTTATGAATTGATTTCCTTTACCAATGCAACTTGGCCCATAGCCCACTAGTGAAACCCTAACCCTAATTTCAGCCATAAGTGGCCGGCCACATTGGTAATTCCCCCTATAAAGTCTCTCATTCCCTTGTTCTTGCCTCTTTTGTATTGAATCAACTTTTTGACATGAGAGGTAATTTATATTCTTCCACAATTCATAACTCTCTCATTTTTATTCTTTTTTTATTCAAATCTTTTGCAATAGAATCTAATCAGCCTCTACTTGATGTTCATGGAGAGTAATTTCAGCTTGGGAACAATTTGGAGAGTTTGGCTAGCAAGAAAAACCATTCAATTTGGGGCTTTTCTTGCCATTTGACACACTATAGGTAAACCCTCTAAATTGTATTTAAATTCTGATTTGTTTGCATCCTAGCCTAGATCTAGGTGTCTCCTAGCTGTGGTGTAAGTTTCGTGTCAATTTGCATTGATTTCGTGTCCGTATCGGACACGTATCCTAACCTAGAACTAGGTGTTTGATGAAATGCCACACTTAATATTTTTGTACTATTTTTGAATTGTGTTTGAATGGATTTGTAGATCTATAGGTCGTGTTTAATTTCGTGTCAGTTGTGGGGGATTTTAGTGTCGGGTCATGTCAGCACGAGGACACGAACTCGTCGCAGCAGCCGCGGGACACTGTCCTGCTGCTCGGGGTGCTTATCTCCTCGGACACAGCGACTCGACACATGACACTTGGCGAGGACCGAGGGGCAGTGTCTGACACAAGCCCCCTCGAGTCTCGAGTCACTTCGAGTCGAGTCGAACACGTATTTGAGCCGCACTGGCCATCGCCTGCTGTGCGCGTGAGCCACAGACACTTCTGACACGGGCTTCGTGTCGTGTCTTGGTGTCTCGTGGACACGAGTCAGGGTGTCAGTGTGAGCCCTTGACCCGAAATTCCCAATTTATCATTATTATTATTTTTTGCTAAATAATCGTTTACATAGAAATATTAATAACCAATGTATAGGGTATTGTGAGTTTACAAATCATTTTTGTAAATAAAGGAGTAGAAGGGGGTTTTTCCTAAAACTTCCTAAACAATTATGTATGATTCATCATTAGCTAAGCATGGGAGGGACTGGAACATAAATATCCAAATTATAGGGACCTGGTTGTAAATCTTCAAGTTTAAATCCTATTACTAAACGGCCATGGGATTCAAATCATTAGGAGAGAGGGATTTGAATTCTGCTCCGGATAGGAGAGGGGGTTTCGTTCTTATCACCTCGACTACTCCCAAAACCCTAGTATAAGTAGAGGGATCAGAGGCTTGTGGCCGAACCCTAGTTTTCCGCTCCTTCCCTGCTGCGAGGAGATATCAGAGAAGGGCCAAGGAACGATCGATTTTCACTTCGAAACCAAAGAGGTAAACTAAACCACCCCTAAACTTACCATTACTGTTTTTAGCTAGGCATGGGATGAGGAGATTGATAGGTTTTTGAAGTAATTACTGAGTAGGAACTTAATGTAAGCATGGTCGTGTCCCATTAAGTTTACTTGGTATCCCCTGTATCAGAATTCGAGTTTTCTTTGAGGACATATGGATCATAGGAGCTCTGTTTATTAGAGTGAAGTCGGGGTGCAACCATTGGTTGTACCATCACGTTCAGGAAGGCGTGGATAGCAAGTTTAAACTCTGCCAAAATTTGGACAGAGGGTATGCACGCAATGCGCGATATCCTACTGTCAGTTGTGCACAGTAGATAGTAAACGGACTACTTAGTATCAGGGGTAGTACCAGTCGGAGTTGCATTAGATATTGCAAGTCTCTGTCAAGGGAAAACTGCACAAAGTCATAGTGGGTCAAGCTGCCTCAGCTTGCATAGATATTGGTACTCATATCAAGTGTCAGTCGATACATGATACTTGCAAACATGAAAGGTATCAGGTATCTTGTGGGTAGCTAATAAGGTAACAATTATTCCGTGTCTGATTATGTTAAGTTCCTGATATCACATTGATGTATGCATCAAGCCTTACACTTTGTGCCTGTCAAAAATCAATAGAAGGATAGACCCTTAGGCACAGGGTTGTATTTTAGCAAGCAAGGACCTGTAGGTTCCAACCTTGGTGGCCAGGGTATTAGGAATTGTACAAGTATATAGGGGGTTTGTAAGGGAAACAATCTGCCACATCCACGTTTGTACAGTGGCAACAGTAAGAACGTGGAGGGCTTACTTGTTGAATGCATTGATATACTAGTTTTCAAATTAATCATGGTCCCAGGTTAAAAACAAATAGGTGACAAAAATAAATTTATGGTTCCAACGCTATCGGATTCCTGTTCTGTATCTCGACCTGATCACCATATTGCTTGATAACGGGCCTGGTGTATTCATACTAGGAATAGCAGGTGAACCTAATGACTATTATCTTTCATTGCCTAGAGTGATTCGTGTAATGTTACTGATTGATGGAGGAGCTTGAACCCCAGTTTTCTCAAATCAGAAGTCATGGCCTGGCGCCTTAGACCAATACAACCAAGTTTGATATTGATTACTGCTGTTGCTTAGTCTTCATCTACTTTTGTTAAGACTATAATATGGAAAAGAGTAGAGGCACAACCAGATGTAATGTGTTGGATTACTGCAAACACAATATAGGGAGCAAGGATAAATTTTGGCTCAAACTAGTAACAGAGGATTCCCAACTACAAAGAGGAAGGAACACCAACCGCTAACAAGGATATGGAGAATATAAGTAGAAGACTGAACCAAACTCAGGATCTGTATTAATCCATATGGTCTCATGTAATTACAGTGGTTCAATGTAAGCAGTGAACTGCAGAACATGGGTAGGAACCTGTATGCACAAAAATCCTATAAAGTGTAGACTAATGAGCAACTACATAAAAGGTAATGTCGATAGCAGCAGTTGTATGGGTGTGCAACTAGCAGGTACCTGGGTGCGGGTATATACAGGAGTTAGGAATATCCTGTGTAGTTCCTAATGTATGGACACATTATGGGCAGTAGGGAATGTTAAGTAGCAGAGCAGTCCTTGCATTGTAACAGTGGGTGTATCCATCATGTAGCAATAAGTAGAGGGGTACTCTCCTACATCCTAAACCTGAGACAATTTTATGTATCAGAGTATCATCTAAAATCCTGTAGTGTACAGAGGCTTGGCAGCAGTTTGATATACTGCCATATGCAATGTTTGGACTATACTACCAGATACATGCCATTGAAACAGTAGGCTAATAGAGGACCAGTGGCTTTATGATCCATATGGTAATTAGTTTATGCTTTTATAAGACAACTTAGCAAATAAGAAAGGGTCGAGTGCAAAGGTATTCATCTTGTGTACAACTCCTGTGTGATCATACACTACCAGTCCCTTCAAGCATGGGTTAACAGATAAGGGTGCATCCAAATGGATATTAAGACATATTTTGGCATAGGAATACAGATATGGATCAAGATAGGATATGGGAAAAGTGAGAGTATTGTGAGGTGGCAGTTTACATACATAGGTAATAAGAGTTGCAATAGCAAATTCGAAATGGTATGCATAACCAATAGGTAAGAGCAAAACAGATGACCTATCTATCTAACTAGTGTACAAAAAGAAAGAGGAAATGATCTGGAAACCTAACAAAAAGGATAAATAGGTTGAAATTTCCTTTCATTACCTTATTGACACTGTGTACTCTAAAAACAGGCTACTTGGACATCGATACGGATTTCTTGACCCGTATCCGCAGCTCAGGACTACAGGCAAGTATACCTTGCCAACATGTACAGTATAATTTATATGCATGTTCATCATCTCGTTGTGGTTCTTTTCCTTACATTCGTGATTTCTTGTTTCCATGTCTAGTACACTCGTCCTGTTATAGTTTTACTTTACAAGTTTCTAGTTGCCTGCACATTCTCGTTCCTTTCTGTTATGATATTTCTACCTGTTACACTGTGTTAGTTTCATATGTATTCCTTGATAGAGTTGTCTAGTCCTACACCACGATTCCCTCGACTTGATTATAACTTGACTTGACTTGACATGACTTGAGTAAGACTTGACTTTGACATTCTATAGATTGTGAGTACCTTGACTATGGTCTATAGGATTTTATACTAGGAATGGCTACCGTCTTGGTCGTGAGTACTTGCCTTGACTGCGATTAAGACACTATAGATTGTGAGTACTTGCCTTGACTGCAGTCTATAGATTTGACCTATTAGCCATTTCTAGTATGGCATGCCAGTGTCTTAGGATCCTTGTGTTTAGATCTTGAGTCTTGGTTCATTTAGTCTCGTTGGATATCCTTGATTGTCCTTTACTTCTTTGTATATTTGTACGGTTACATGTTGGCTTGTATATTATGTATCTTGCTAGTCCTCTTATGACCTGATGATCTCTTCAGGTTTAGCGACTGCATGGAGTTATTTAGCAGAGCGGGATGGTAGAGGGTTACGATTTATGATACAGGTATTGTTTGTGATATTTCTTTATTATCTTCTCGTGCTTTATATTCAGTACCATGATTTACTCTGCTCATTTATAGACTCATATCATTCTTAGAGTCTAATCGGACAATATGCTAATGGGCTGCAGAGTATGACCCATACTTGTTCATTCTTGTTTTATTTGATTCATGTGGATTGAGATATAGATTAGATTAGACATGATACCCGTGACCTTGACAGCTTATACATACTCGAGTCGGTCTGGAGTCCGCTCGATACGTAGCTGGCTTGCTCACGAGCTCGCGTCCGAAAAGCGGATGCGGGTCGTGACAGTCAGGGTTGTAGTACTACCCTAGGCGAGTCTGTGGACACACACTCGTGCTGTGTCGTGTCGTGTGTCGTGTGCTAGACACGCGTGAACGCGTGCACGAGGACTGTACACTGTCCTGTTGAACTCGTGTGTGGAAAAATTGTTTGGACACGTTTGTGTCCAGTTCTTGGGCACTAGGACACACCTATGACACTCTTACATATAACACATTAATTACCAACCATTAGATTTGATTATTAATTGTATTTTAGATTCAAAATCAGTTTTTCCCCAATATTACTGATACTAGGCTATTATTGAAATTCTGAGATTTAATGTATTCTTAAACTGTTTTCCTAATGATTATTTGTAATGTTAATTCATCTATATGTATCTAGGTTTTAGCTACATGTTAGGTTCATGATTGGGGATTGATAATTGGTTTACGAATTTGATTTGGACTGTTAACTGAAATACTGAAACTGTCATGTGTATCACCTATCCACTGAACATTGTTTTTTCTATGCACACACACACTCACACAATGTTACACACACACACATGTAAACCTAGTACACTGTAATGTGTACACTGAAATTGAATAACTGAGGACATTACATTGACACACACAATCATTTCATTGAAATCCTGAAACTGTTATATGTTACATTGCTTTCCCATTTCATACACACACACACAATATTGACATATACACACACACCCACACTCTACAAAATCTGGGACACACACCCTGTATCTATGCTACACACACGTCACTCTATGTCACACACACTTGAAACACATACACATGCATATGCATCTGTCATTCTATTCCTCTCTCTCTCTCTATATATATATATATATATATATATATATATATATATATATATATATATATATATATATATATATATATATATAAATCTATATTCTTGTGTGATAATAATAATAATAATAATATATATATATATATATATATATATATATATATATATATATATATATATATATATATATATATATATATATATATATATATATATATGTTGCCTATATTATTTATTGTATATAATGTGTGAAAATATATGTATTGCCAATATAGGTTGCCTATGGCATATAGCCCTATGGCATATAGCCTATGTAGGTTCCTATAATATAGCCTATGTGTATATGGCATGTATACACATGTGACTTGTGTGTTGATAGGCTTGTATGGTTTTGTGATGATGTGTGAATGCTAGATAGGTATGGTTAGGCTTAGTGAGACTTGTTTGGATTAGGCTTGACCTAGTTGACCTAGTTTGACTAGTGTAGTTGACTAGAGTTGACCAAAGGTTGACTTTAGCCTAGATTGACCCAAACATCATGTAGAATGTATTGTACCAGTCTATTTTACCATTTTGGACATGTTGTGACTTGTACTGCTCTATAGGAACCAGACACCACTCCTCAGGCAGTATTTTATTTCAGATATTCAGGATATCAGGCGAGTACATTCTCTGATCATTTCATATCTTGCTTAGGATTATATTCCTGCTCTAGATTACTTTACTTGATGCTGACACGTTGGTAACACGGATTAGTACTATATGGATCCCTTCATGAGATGTTATCCCTCTCGGAAGCATCGGATACTCATGTCTTGTGTGTTTCACTTACATCATGTATCTCATGCTTCTATTATCATGAATCTGCTTGTGATTCATGTACTCTCATGAATCACAGAGCCTTCACGAATCTATTTATGAATCACTCATTATGAGCCAGTAGCATAGTCATGAATCTTAACGTAACTTGACTGGATCCTTGTGTATTGATTGGGGAAATGGTAGAGTAGAACTAAACATGTGAATATTCCAAAGTAGTGTAGTCATGAATCAACTCTTTAGTATAGCCATGAATCACCTCCAGTTGTTTACATGTTTATCTTGTACTCTGATTCACTAGTCACTGATAGTTCTCTATTTATAGTAGCTATTTACTACAGTTCTCTCTTTTATACCATGTTGTTTTTTCAGTTTCATGTATCTTACTTTCTAGCATGTTTATATTTCCTAACCTGTTATGATTTGCGTGAGATATATTGTGCTCGCTCCTGTCCTGACTGGACCTGTTGAAAATATTACAGAGGATGAGGATGAGGCGCTCTGTACCACTTACTATGGGACTACCCTAGAGGATTGTTGTGACTTGGATCTCCAACAGGATCCATTAGCAGTGGATGACACACCTTTAGTTTAGAGTAGTCATTTCAGTTGTATTTATTCTCTGGATTATTGTATTTGAGTTTGGATGTTTCTAGATTGTTGTGATATCTTAGACACTTAGACTCTCTATCTATTTGTATCTTTGTGGATTTGTTTCATATCTATCTATCTTATCGTATTTCTGTCTTAGTTGTGATTGAGACTGTATTTCTGTATTGTCACCTCCACTCGGAGTGTATATACTGTACAGGTACCTTATATTGTTAGATGTTGTGACCTAGGACAGCGTTCTACCGTCGACACTGCGGCGTAGGCTGGACGTACCCACTTCTCGTGCCCTTACTCTAGCGTGCGGGTCGTGACACGTTTTGGTCTGAAATTACCGTTTTGCCCTTGTGTCCAGAATTAGACTTATAGGTAGGCTATCCTAGCTAATTTGACTATTCTAAACATGTTGACAATGTCTGTTTCAGCATCCAATGGCGTTTGTGGGAGTTTAGATTTTATGACTTTGATTTGACGAGTTGTTTGCAAGACATGTTGCTACCATCAGGCAAGTATATCTTACCTTTTTTACAGCTTTATTTACATGCTTATTCCTCTCATTATCCAATTTTTTTCCCTAGTTGATTATTGACATGTGTTTTGCCCTTATCATGTGTACTAGTTGGTTATTTCATTGATATATAGTCCTTGCTCACAGTTAGCCTTGTAGTTCATATTGGACCTGTTCTCCCATGTACTTGATTGAGTCGTTTCGTAGAATGAGTGCGTTGTAATTGAACTGCTATTTCCTTGTTTCGATTTTCACAACCTACGAGTCCACACTCGGGGCGAGGGTTGACTATTTGCATCTGCGAGTCCACACTCGGGGTGAGGGTGACTGTCTTGAACTATCCTGCGAGTCCACACTCGGGGCAAGGGTTAGTAATTTGTTCAAACCTACGAGTCCACACTCGGGATGAGGTTTTGGTAACCGTTGATCTTTTGTTCACCTGTTTTCTTCTAGCAGTTCATTTATGCGTAGTTGTTCTCGTATCCATGTTTCATAGTCACTTGTCAGTTTATGTCTTTTTCTGTTTATTTTTTTATGCATGATAACTGTTAGATAGGCATGTTTTATGTATCTTACTAGTCTTCTGAGGACCTGATGATGTCTTCTGGTAGTTGATTGCACGGAGTTAGTTAGCTGATCATGATAATAGTTGTTTATATCTGTCACGATCCGTACCCACTTTCCGGGCGCGAGTGCATGAGCAAGCCAGCTACGTATCGAGCAGACTCCAGCCCGACTCGAGTACGTATAAGCTGTCAAGATCATGGTATCATGGCTATTATGGTAATCTACATTATATCTCAATCCACAAGAATATATAAGACAAGAATGAACAAGTATGGGTCGTGGTCTGCAGCCCACTAGCATATATGTCCGATTAGACTCCAAGAATAACATGAGTCTATAAAGCTAAGCCGATAAGCATGATATATCATAAAGCACGAGAAAGATAGTAAATCAATAACACTAACTAAATACCTGAATCGTGTAGATGAAGACAACTACCACATGCTCAGCTAACTAACTCCGTGCAATCAGCTACCTGAAGAGATCATCAGGTCCTCAGAGGACTAGCAAGATACATAAAACATGCCTACTAATATGACAGTAAATAACATGTATGGCGGTTAAGAACACTGCAAGAAGAACATCTAAGGACGACGAGTCGTGAGGAAATGTAATACTAGACTTGGATAACTACCAATCAGAACTCCTATAGCTTGTAGTACAATGCAAGATACTCCCAATCCATAGTGTTTTAATTGACGTACAAAGCAGGATACTCTCAGTCGAGATTAGCCAATTCTAATATCGGTCTCCCCTCCTAAAGGATAAAGATCAAGTAGACTCCTATAAATCGTAGTACAATACAAGATACTCCCAATTTATAGTGTCGCAAGTCAGTCAATCAATCAATCAATATATGCTATAGGTCGTAGTACAATGTAAGATACTCCCAATCTATAGTATATCTCAAGTCGGGTCAATCAAGCAATATCAAGATAAAAAAAAATGGCTATAGGTCGTAGTACAATGTAAGATACTCCCAATCTATAGTATGTCTCGACTGTAGTACAATGCAAGATACTCCCAGTCAAGAATGTTCAAGTCAAGGACAGATATAGAAACTGATAACTCAATCATGAGACAAGGTAACACGAAGATACCAATAATCTAGCAATATCAAATATCCTATACGTGCACGTAATCTAGAACAAGTAAAGCAATCAAGGACAAATCAATCACAATATGGAATCATGTGACAATATGAAAAAGAATACAATAAAGGAAGAGAAAACAATGTAAATACTGTATATGTTCGGCAAGGTATACTTGCCTGAGGGTTGCACGGAGAACCAACAATATATCGCCAATCAACAAGTCAGAGAGTCCAAGTCCCACAACTGCCTCCAGAAGCTGTAATAGATGTTACCAACGTTCTCAGAATAATCAAATTAGCTAGGATTGTCTGTCCTTAAGCCTAATTCTGGACACAGGGGTAAAACGGTAATTTCGGACAAAAACGATGTCCGTCGTTGGACCCTTTTTGCACCGAAAAGTGTGCCAGAGTCAATGGTCTCTAAAGTCATCAAATTACATGTCTACAGATTCGTTTTGATGATACGAACCTAACGGTATGTCTAATTTTGGATTCCGGTGGGCCATGCACAAAATCGCCCGTTGACGTAGGGCCCGCGAAACGGCGTTCCAATCAACTGTCTCAGAATCGGACCAAACTTGGCATACAGGACCAGAAAAATAATACAGTCCTATTGGCGCAAGTTTCGTCTCGATCTGACGAGCGTGCACAAAATAATTGGAAAATTTGCACAGAGGTTGATACGGTAAATTTTGACGGATACGTATCAAATTCGTCGCGCACACGCAACCAATTTGAATTCCGTCAAAGCCCACACATCCACGAAGCCGATACGCACCTTTCAATGCTTTTGGTTCGCGACCACGTCGCCTGGATTGGCGGGACGTACGTCGTATCGAAGGTTTTTACAATTTTGAAAACAAGTTTTTCTTGGTTTTGGAACTCTGATTTCTTGGCGCACAGTCGATGAAATCCAAATCCACAAAAAGGGTCATGAAGTCCTATAGGTTATCTAAAAGTGTCTTTAATTAGTTTCCTAAAATTCCTATTATCCTGTTCTAGAATACCCTTCCAAAACAGGAGATTGAATGGTTTGTGTTCTGTTTTGCTATCTTCGAAGATCGGGTTTTTTCGAGTTTTGGCACTCGATTTACCACGCGTACATCGCTAAATAAATACATCTACTTGAAGGGAGACACAGAAGGTTAGGTTAGGTATGTATCGGAAGAAACGGCTCGTCGAATAATCGATCATGCGCGAAGAATTCGCACATCGAAGTTGCACATTCTGCTCCACTCTGCTGTCGTTGCTGTCGCGCGCGCGCGCGTTCTCGTGCCTGGCCGGCCGGCGGCGGCTCGCGGCGGCGCGCGGAGGCTGGGGTAGGGTCACCTGGACTTGTGTGGGGGATGGCAGTAAGGAGTTAGGGTTTGCATTCCTCTATCGATATCTATTTATAAACCGAGGGGGGTGGTCGGGTTTTGTTCGGCCGGCTTCAGAGGATTATGGGCTCGGATCTGGTGTTACTACTGCGGTTGGCCGAGCTGCATTTAATCGTTGTTGTAGGGGGAAATGCCCCGAGCTTGGGCTCAGCTGGCTGGGCCAAGTGAGCCTTTGGGATGTGTTTGCTGCAGCTGGGTTTGGGAGGGGAAATGGCTGGGCTTGTTTTGATTTCTTTTTCTTTTTCTTTTTCTTTTTCTTTTTCTTATTTAGCAACCATATATATATATATATATATATATATATATATATATATATATATATATATATATATATATATATATATATATATATACGTGTATATATGTATATACATACACATTGCACACATATATAATATTTGATAATTTGCATAAAATTCAAATAAACTTCAATACTTTTTACCACCTAGTGTAGGGCCTACCTACATAAATATGGATACATATACTATAATATTTATTTGACAATAAAATAATTATAACCAATAATTGTAAAATAATATTATTTAATAATAACATCAACAATCATTAATAATAATAATAATCCTAATAACAACTGAAATTAAACCATTAATGTATTTCGGTGAACTCATCAAACGCCATTTATTTGGCTCCGAAAATTCGTACAATTATTCTAAGACAACATTTAAATAAACTATTAAATATTTAAAAATATTTGTCAAGTCCTAAAAATAAATAAGAAATATTTATACACACATAAAACATCTACATAGGCTTGGATTTGGTTCGGGTCCAGTTTGGACTAAATTGGCACAACCGAATCTCCTAAAATCATAATCTTAATTAATATATAATTAATTAATCTATAGGGGTTAAGTCGCAACTTAGCCTGGTTTTCCTAGTTATGACACACTTATGGTTCGGCCATTCCCACTATGGCTAATACACTAGTCAAGGCACGCCACTGCACTATCCGTACCATGATTCCTAGTCGTCTGGTGCTTCAAAACTGTAACGCCCCAATCCCAATATACGTAGGACTAGGAAATACGTACATGCCAGCTGCATGCATACGCAGACTACTCTAATATATGGAATCTACGTGTACATACATAAGCTGTAATAAAAGAGCTCCAGCTCATAACAATATAACATGGTCACAGGCAGTAACTATGTGTCATCCACAATGATAAATAAGAGAAATAACAAACCAAATATCTCAACTCAAAATAAAGAAAAATACCTGTCGGGCGGAAACAAATCCACTACCAAGCTACTGAAAAGAAATCAATTGAAATGAATATGAAAAAGAGTATCAACTACATAAGTCCATCAACTAAGAATAGAATCAAATAGGCTCCGAAGGCGAGACCTCCTCAGCTGCAAATGCAGACTCTAGTCCAGAACCGTACTCCTCAGAATACTGTTCATCGTCTATACCTGGAGAGATCACCAGGTCCTCAGAGGGATGTAACAAGATACAAGAAGAACATGCTAATATGAACTGTCAGAATAATAATAGTATGTAAGACTCTCCTAGACACCAATATGTAAAGGGAATTCTAACCATCTATTGTACAATTTAGAGGACAACTTTCATGCGCATGGCTGGAATTTTAGGCTATGTGTACGTAACTGGCATCCAGTCATCTGTATCCGGCCGTAACGTCCAAAACGTCAGAGGGTATCTGCAAATAAATTGCCACAGTTCTATCCGGAGACTGTGGTTTACCTGTTTGGCTTCCCATACGCACTAGCGACTGTCCTCCCCCAATATATCCCACACTGTTCAAGTCATGTCCATGGCTCGTCCAGTTTTGTAAGTGCTTGAGTCTCTAAAACCCTAGTCATAGCAGTTACGATCATCTATCCGTCACACGACTTCTTACATAAAGATGGCCAGTCAATATGCAAGCCGTACCCCTAGTAATATGTCTCAAACCGTGTAGTGTAGTATAGTGTCATGGCCAATGGAGATATAAGAATATCCCACAATAGGAGGTTGGTCCACTACAACTAAGTCGACATGCAACAAATAAAAATAAAACAAAGAAACGACTGATAAAGTCGCTTGCACCCAAGTGTGGCTTGGACGCACAGTTTATAAAAATATGAAACAAATTAAATAAATACTGAAAATAAATAATATGACAGTAAATATAGCAATGTATACTTGCCTGGTGATTGGAAGGTGTTTTGACGACGTCAAGTTGATGAAATTGACAAGTGAGAATAAGCTACAAGAGTGGAACCTTCACAAACGTTCCCGGACGCTGAAAAAAACATCAAAAACATTCTCGGTGAAGAAGATATACCTAGGAAACGCCTGTCCAAAAGTCCAATTTCGGAACAGGGGCAAAATCATAATTTTGGGTCAAAACGATGTCCGCCGTTGGACCCGCTTTATACCGAAATGCGTGCCAGAACCTACGGTCTCTAAAGCCGTCAAACTACATGTCTACGGATTTATTTTGAGGAGACAAACCCAACGGTATGTCCAATTTTGGATTCCGATGAGCCGTGCACAAAATCGCCCTTTTGAGTGGGTCGCGGGCCCGCCAATTTTGACGTTCCGATCAACCTTCTCAGAATCGGACCAAACTTGGCATGCAGGACCAGAAAAATATTTCGAGTCCAATGGCGTAAGTTTCATCACGGTTTGACAAGTGTGCACAAAGTAATTGGAAAATTTCAGAATGGGCCGATACGGTATTCTTCGACGGATACGGGTCAAATTCGTCGCGCACACGCGACCAATTCAAATTCTGTCAAAGCCCACACGTCGACAAAGTCGATACGCACCTTTCGATGCCTTCGGTTTACGACGGGGTCGTCCGGTTTGTCAGGACGTACCTCGTACCGAGATTTTTCTTTAAGTTTTAGAAAACTGATTTTTCGGGATTTTGGAATATAAATTAAACAGAAACCGCTTGTCTAAAAATAAAACTATTTGAAAGGGGTTATACATGGTTAGGTTGTATAAAATTCTTATTCAGGAGGTATACTAAGAATTTATTTGGATGGACCGCAATCGGCCTCCAAAGTCGAGGAGTTGGGACTAAACTCGTCATGTTTCAAAATATTCTGAAACTCGGTTTTCGGGATTTTTGAAGAAATTTCTCGAACCGATCATTGCTTCAGGATCTTCTCTACTGGAGGGGATCGTAGGGGGTCATGCAGGCTTCCTCTACGAGTTTATAGATCGAATTTTTGTAAAGTAGAGATGAAGAAATTGGTGTGCAAATATGGGACCTGACTGCTCGACTCAGAACAGGGGACCCTGTTCCTATTGGGTCTTTCGGCGACTGCGCGGTGGTTGACGGCGCCGGCGGCGATTGCTGGTGGCAGGGGTGGTGCGCCAAGGTTGGAGGTGACTCTGGGATCGGGGGTTCGGTTTCGCGAGAGGTTCTCTCGTAGTGTTTTCCAAGAACCCGAAGGAAATTTCCCGATATATATACACCGATCCTCCCCGCTGATTTACACAAGAATTTAAATTCGATTTGGAGAGGAATTTGATCTGATCAGAGGAGAATATGATAGGAATTCAGTAGGATTTGAATTTGGAAGATTTGATTTAGGATTTGATTGGGATTTCAATCCGAAAATTTAAAAAAAATAGCTAACTGAACGCAAGGGAGGGGCGCGGGCTCGACTTTGGAAGGGAAAGGCTACAGTGCCTTGGAGGGCACTGTTCACGTTTTCTTTTGATTGTTCTTTTTTTTTTTTTTGCTTTGCTAAAAACTAAAGGCTAATGGTTTTGCGTGGGCGGCTAATGCCTAAGAGCTATGGTCGGTCCTTGGGCCGACCACCACAGCTCTGTTGTTTTTTTTTTTGTTTTTTTTTGTTTTATATATATATATATATATATATATATATATATATATATATATATATATATATATATATATATATATATATATATATATATAAAACATATATATCTATATATATACATATATACACACACACACATATATATATATATATATAGACTACTAAATGCCCAAAGTAGCTTAAAATATGTTAAAAAGTATTTTAAAATATATAAAATATCTATATTTACTAACTATATTTGATATATGCTTATATATGCATATATCTACATATCTAAAATATGAGTCAACATATAAAAATATTCCTATTAAAACATTAATACACTTCTATATTAATATTAATCATAATCATTCTAGTATAAAATATTAAAATAATTTTAAAAAGATTATATTATATACTAAGGAAAAATTTATTTATTATATAGAAATATTCTTTATATTTAATCAATAAAAAACATTTGATAAAATAATCTCTAACCCTCATAATATATACATAAATGAATATCTCGCAAATATTTGTAGGATGAAAATTTTCATGTAAAAATCTTTCATTAATATTATTCAAAAATAAAAACAATAAACAAATAAATTTACATTTCATAAAAAAAATAGTAAAATTCAATTTAAGCCAAAATAATAATAATAAAAATTTCACAAAATTTGGGAGTTTTACATCCTACCCAACTTATAAGAATTTCATCCTCGAAATAAAGATAACGCACGATCTGTGGAAACGAAGTGCAAGACGGAGGAAGAATAGAGCGCGAAAATTGTGTAACGATTTTCGTGCAAAAGAGGCAAACGGTTGTGTATGTCGCCTTCGTGCCTCCACATTTCAGCAGTGCGCTATGTTGACATACGGTCCGAGGGAGTGGAACAAATCATGGTACTTGCAAGGATTGCGGTGGTGGTTTCTAACTAGATAGGATACCCTCGTGTTTCTATAACTATCAAGGTTTATACCATAAAATTTCTAAGTTATTCTATATCATGGTCATGCAATGGTAATTTAACTAACACGTCATACATGTTTCTATGGCTCCTTGGGTTGGTGGCCCCGCGGTGATCATGTTGAAGGCTTGTCCCATGTTTTGGTTGCCCCTTGGATATGCATTAGCTGCTGGCGGGTATGGTGCTCCTCCTCCTTGCGCTGGTAATGCTACTCCCTGCATCTGCTGTCGTCCAAAAGGACAATCTCGAGCTTGGTGTTGGTTTGACCCGCAAGCCATACACAATCCCAACTTGCGACGACAATCCCTCTGAAAATGTCCCTTCTTTCCGCAATAGTGACAGGTGGGTAATTCCCTCACTGGTTATGGGGAAGCTCTAATCTGTTGATGTGTCACTAGATGTCGGGTGGGCCCTGCTGGTGTCGTCTTCGCTGATGCAACGGTCAAAACAGATCGTCGTTGCTGTGCCTTCTTATTTATGGCCTCTTGAGTCCTTGCTTCGGCCAATACTGCTGCCTGTGAGACTTGGGACTCGGAACTAGTGTATCGTTGAAGCTCTATGCTCAATCCTCTATGGAATCTCTTGGCCTTCTCTAACTCTGTCGAAACTAATCCGGGAGCAAAACGACTCAACCGGCTAAACTCGACATCGTATTCATCAACTGTCATGCTTTCTTGCTCTAGATGTAGGAACTGGTCATAAAGTGCATCCTTGGCAGTGTCGGAGAAAAACTTTTTATTGAACAATTCTTTGAACTCCTTCCATGTCTGATCAACTCCTAGTCGTCTCTCCTCTGCGGCCCACCAATCATAAGCATTTCCTTCCAACTGTAATTTAACTGCCGTCATCCATAGGTTCGCAGACAACTCGGAAGCCTTCATAAGATTTTCCGTCTTCACCAGCCAATTGGTAATTCCGATGACGTCTTCAGTGCCTTTGAAGTGTAGAGGATTCATGTTGCAGAACCCTTCGATAGTACCCACAGAGGCTTGGGGTGCTCGGGTCAGTGCTGTCTCCAAACTCCTCCTGATAGCCTCGCTCTGCTGCATCTGAGCCTGTACTAAGCTCTGGAGGATATGGTCGGTAGTAGTCCCACCAGCATGAGGCATGGGCTGCTGTGGGGGCATGTATGGCATCTGGAGCATGATCTGTGGGACATCCTGTGGCCCGTACTGTGGTGGATATGAAGGATATGGAAATGGATACTGTGGTGGGTATGAGGGAGGATACTGAGGTGGATACTGTGGTGGATACTGGGGTGGATATGGTGGTGGATACTGTAGAGGCTGCTGGGTGGATATGATGGTGGAGATTGGGGAGGCTGCTGAGGTGGATACTGTGGAGGCTGATGTGGTAGATATGATGGTGGATACTGTGGAGGCTGCTGGGGTGGATATGATGGTGGATATGGAGGTGGAATCTGTGGTAGGAACTGAGGTGGATAGGTTGGCGGGAGTGGCAGGTACTCTTCTTGAGATACAGGGTTTTCAGGGCCTGTCTGTCCCACTTGGGGTACCGGGGCTTGCTGCTGAGTAGTGGGTGGCGTCATCATAGGCTGTAGTCCGGATGGTGCTGGAGTGGTAGGGGACATGGGTGGCTGACCCACTGGTCCTTCTTGAGCAGTAGTGTTCCCATCAGTAATGGCGAGAGGAGTAGAGCGACCACTACGAAGATTCATCCTATTGGCACGAAAATAGAGATTACGTTAGGACAAGAGCAAGTTAGATACAAGACAAGCAGTCAAACGAGAATCCGAAATTTAAAATCAAGGAAGGTGATTAAGCATGTGGATGAGATTCCTAAACTCTATTCCTATATGCAGGCTTGCTTGGTACGGTAAAGTAACCAAACAATTTATCTCGACCTGCATGGGCCACCACAAAAACATGTAACGCCCCAATCCTAATATATGTAGGTCTAGGAAATACGTACATGCCAGCTGCATACATACGCAGACTACTCCAATATATGGAATCTACGTGTACATACATAAGCTGTAATAAAAGAGCTCCAGCTCATAACAATATAACATGGTCACAGGCAGTAACTATATCTCATCCACAATGATAAATAAGAGAAATAACAAACCAAATGTCTCAACTCAAAATAAAGAGAAATATCTGTCGGGCGGAAACAAATCCACTACCAAGCTACTGAAAAGAAATCAACTGAAATGAATATAAAAAAGAGTATCAACTACATAAGTCCATCAACTAAGAATAGAATCAAATAGGCTCCGAAGGCGAGACCTCCTCAGCTGCAAATGGAGACTCTAGTCCAGAACCGTACTCCTCAGGATACTGTTCGTCGTCTATACCTGGAGAGATCACCAGGTCCTCAGAGGGACGTAACAAGATACAAGAAGAACATGCTAATATGAACTGTCAGAATAATAATAATATGCAAGACTCTCCTAGACACCAATATGTAAAGGGAATTCTAACCATCTATTGTGCAATTTAGAGGACAACTTTCATGCGCATGGGTGGGATTTTAGGCTATGTGTACGTAACTGGCATCTAGTCATTTGTATCCGGCCGTAACGTCCAAAACGTCAGAGGGTATCTGCAAATAAATTGCCATAGTTCCATCCGGAGACTGTGGTTTACCTGTTTAGCTTCCCATACGCACTAGCGACTGTCCTCCCCTAATATATCCCACACTGTTCAAGTCATGTCCATGGCTCGTCCAGTTTTGTAACTGCTTGAGTCTCTAAAGCCCTAGTCATAGCAGTTACGATCATCTATCCGTCACACGACTTCTTACAAAAAGATGGCCAGTCAATATGCAAGCCGTGCCCCTAGCAATATGTCTCAAACCATGTAGTATAGTGTCATGGCCAATGGAGATATAAGAATATCCCACAATAGGAGGTTGGTCCACTACAACTAAGTCGACATACAACAAATAAAAATAAAACAAAGAAACGACTGATAAAGTCGCTTGCACCCAAGTGTGGCTTGGACGCACAATTTATAAAAATATGATACAAAGTAAATAAATACTGAAAATAAATAATATGACAGTAAATATAGCAAGGTATACTTGCCTGGTGATTGGAAGGTATTTTGACGACGTCAAGTAGATGAAATTGGCAAGTGAGAATAAGCTACAAGAGTGGAACCTTCACAAACGTTCCCGGACGCTGAAACAAACATCAAAAACATTCTCGGTGAAGAAGATATACCTAGGAAATGCCTGTCCAAAAGTCCAATTTCGGAACAGGGGCAAAATCGTAATTTCGGGTCAAAACGATATCCGCCGTTGGACCCGCTTTGTACCGAAACACGTGCCAGAACCTACGGTCTCTAAAATCGTCAAACTACATGTTTACGGATTTGTTTTGAGGAGACGAACCCAACGGTATGTCCAATTTTGGATTCCGATGAGCCGTGCACAAAATCGCCCGTTTGAGTGGGTCGCGGGCCCGCCAATTTTGACGTTCCGATCAACCTTCTCAGAATCGGACCAAACTTGGCATGCAGGACCAGAAAAATATTTTGAGTCCAATGACGCAAGTTTCGTCGCGGTTTGACAAGTGTGCACAAAGTAATTGGGAAATTTCGGAATGGGCCGATACGGTGTTCTTCGACGGATACGGGTCAAATTCGTCGCGCACACGCGACCAATTCAAATTCCGTCAAAGCCCACACGTCCACAAAGTCGATACGCACCTTTCGATGCCTTCAGTTTGCGACGAGGTCGTCCAATTTGTCGGGACGTACCTCGTACCGGGATTTTTTTTTAGTTTTAGAAAACTGATTTTTCGGGATTTTAGAATTTAAATTAAACAGAAACTACTTGTCTAAAAATAAAACTATTTGAAAGGGGTTATACATGGTTAGGTTGTATAAAATTCTTATTCAGGAGGTATACTAAGAATTTATTTGGATTGACCGCAATCGGCCTCCAAAGTCGAAGAGTTGGGACTAAAGTCGTCATGTTTCAAAATATTCTGAAACTCGGTTTTCGGGATTTTTGAAGAAATTTCTCAAACCGATCTTTGCTTCAGGATCTCCTCTACTGGGAGGGGATCGAAGGGGGTCATGCAGGCTTCCTCTACGAGTTTATAGATCGAATTTTTGTAAAGTAGAGATGAAGAAATTGGTGTGCGGATATGGGTACCTGACTGCTCGACTCAGAACAGGGGACCATGTTCCTACTGGGTCTTTCGGCGACTGCGCGGTGGTTGACGGCATCGACGGCGGTTGCTGGTGGCAGGGGTGGTGTGCCGAGGTTGGAGGTGACTCTGGGATCGGGGGTTCGGTTTCGCGAGAGGTTCTCTCGTAGTGTTTTCCAAGAACCCGAAGGAAATTTCCCGATATATATACACCGATCCTCCCCGCTGATTTACACAAGAATTTAAATTCGATTTGGAGAGGAATTTGATCTGATCGGAGGAGAATAGGATAGGAATTCAATAGGATTTGAATTTGGAAGATTTGATTTAGGATTTGATTGGGATTTCAATCCGAAAATTTAAAAAAAATAGCTAACTGAACGCAAGGGAGGGGCGCGGGCTCAACTTTGGAAGGGAAAGGCTACAGTGCCTTGGAGGGCACTGTTCACGTTTTCTTTTGATTGTTCTTTTTTTTTTTTTTTGCCTTGCTAAAAACTAAAGGCTAATGGTTTTGGGTGGGCGGCTAATGCCTAAGAGCTGTGGTCGGTCCTTCGGCCGACCACCACAGCTCTGTTTATATATATATATATATATATATATATATATATATATATATATATATATATATATATATATATATAAACATATATATCTATATATATACATATATACACACACATATATATATATATAGACTACTAAATGCCCAAAGTAGCTTAAAATATGTTAAAAAGTATTTTAAAATATATAAGATATCTATATTTACTAACTATATTTGATATATGCTTATATATGCATATATCTACATATCTAAAATATGAGTCAACATATAAAAATATTCCCATTAAAACATTAATACACTTCTATATTAATATTAATCATAATCATTCTAGTATAAAATATTAAAATAATTTTAAAAAGATTATATTATATACCAAGGAAAAATTTATTTATTATATAGAAATATTCTTTATATTTAATCAATAAAAACATTTGACAAAATAATCTCTAACCCTCATAATATATACATAAATGAATATCTCGCAAATATTTGTAGGATGAAAATTTTCATGTAAAAATCTATCATTAATATTATTCAAAAATAAAAACAATAAACAAATAAATTTACATTTCATAAAAAAATAGTAAAATTCAATTTAAGCTAAAATAATAATAATAAAAATTTCACAAAATTTGGGGGTTTTACAAAAACTCAACCGTGGCTAAAGTCCTCTACCATTAACTAAATAATTATTTATAAAATTCTAAAAATTACCATTTAAATCAAATAAATAATATAAAAAATATTTTAAAAATTTTCGGGAAGGGAGCTACAATATCTGCAGGATCTAGGTATTTTCTAGTGATATTACTTTGTTATTCTCTCGTACTTTATATTCCTTATAATGATATATTCTACTTGTTAGCCTAGTTTATAGACTCATGTTACTTCTTTAGAGTCTAATCGGACATATATGCTAGTGGGCTGCAGACTATGAACCATAAACGGTTGGGTTTATTTCGTCAAATCGGACCCGTAGACATGTAGTTTGTTGACTTTAGAGACCATATACTCTGGCACGCTTTTCAGTGCAAAGCGGGTCCAACGGTGGACACCGTTTTGGCCCAAAATTATCGTTTTGCCCCTGTGTCCAGAATTGGACTTATGGGCAGCCTATCCTAGCTATTTTGTTTATTTCGAGAATGTTGGCAATGTCTGTTTCAGCATCCGAGGACAGTTGCAGGAGTTTGACTTTCGCGGACATTTGATCTGCCAGGTTATTTAGACGTAGTTGAGTCTACACCAGGCAAGTACACCTTGCCAAACTCTACAGTATTTACATACATTTCTAGATTGCTATTATTTTCTTTCATACTTGATTCCATGTTTATCTTGCTTCATGTCATGGTTATTTTCTAGTTTTACGTGCACGTAGATTGTTACTTTTTTTCCATGTTACTTATTTTATCTTTCTTATCTTGTTCCTGTCTAGTGATAGTATTGCTTTTCCAATGCCATGTTCCCCTGATATATTTGACTTGGACTTGACCTTAACTTGATCCGATTACCTGTACTGGATTGACTTGACCTGATCGTGATTGTTTTCACTTGACCTTGACTTGTTATTAGACGTTGACTATACCTGACCACCTCGTTCGTGAGCTCCCATCGAGTGCGAATGAGCCTTACTATAGTTAGGGATTTTCCATCGGCTACTGACTATAGGACTGCGAGCTCCCATCGGGCTGCGGTTACCCCGACTTACTATTAGTCACGCTTGATAGCACTACCTTTGACGGTATTCCATTTATACTTATTCTTTAGTCTCATATTGTTCCTTGTACCATTTCCTATTTTCTTGCATGTTATTTATTGTACAGTAGGCATGTATATTATGTGTCTTGCTAGTCCTCTGAGGACCTGGTGATCTCTCCAGGTTATAGTCGAGCTGGTAGAATCGATGGACGGTTCTGATTTGCGTCTGCAGAATTCAGGTATCGTTGGTGCATGGTTTTATTTTATTGTTCTCTCATGCTGCATATTCTTATCTTGATATATTATGCTTATTAGCCTAGTTTAATAGACTCGTATTTTCTTTTGAGTCTATTCGGACATGTATGCTAGTGGGCTGCAGACCACGAACCATATTGTTCATTCTTGATGTTTTATTATTTTATGTGGATTGAGATTAGTTTTGACTTGCCATGATTAGACCTAATGCCATAGTCCATACAGCTTATACATATTCGAGCGGGGCTGGAGTTCTCTCGATGCGTAGCTGACATGTATACGTATCCTGGTCCTATACGTATTTTGGGACTGGGATGTTACAGCCTTCATGTACACTTATGTGCTCTCATGAGTGTACATGAGCTTCATGTATAAAATTAGTTGTTATTCATGTGCAATAACGTAACTTGAATGGATCCTTGTGTATTGATTAGGGTAGGGGTGAGTAGAAGTGGTTATGTGATCATTATCTCCAGTAGGTATTCATGTGCAACTCCGTAGCTTATTCATGTACAACCCAACCTATTTACATAACCATCTTGTGCTCTAAATCACTTAGTCACTTACAGTTCTTACTTACCATATATATACTTTCAGTTTACAAATATCTCTCTTATCTTTCATGTACATTTCTTACAGTGTTTTATGTATATTATTATATTGCTTGTTTTATATTTCCTGTCATGATATGAACTGCTTGAGGGCTATGTGCTTGTTCTTGTCCTGACTGGACCTGTTGAAAATATTACAAATGATACTGAGGGCTTCTGTACCACCTGCTATGGAGCACACCTAGATTATACCTATGAGTTGGACCTTCAGGAGGATCCAGCTATAGCTGTGGACACCATCCCTATTGCCTAGGCTAGATTGCTAGGCTACTTATCTTATTTCATTATGTTATTTGTGTCTGACTTTTCTGAGTTGTATTATTTTGGATGTTGAGATGTTAGTGTCGTATAGACACTTGGACTTATTTCCATATGTTTGTATTCTCTTTTGAGATTTCATATCTATCTCATCGTGCCTTTTATCTACCTCTAGTTTATGTGATTGAGTTGTTTCTTCTGAGATTGTCCTCTGTTCAGAGAGTATATCATATTTTGTTTAGTTGGGATTGTGACATAGAACAACGTTCTACCGCCGACACTGCGGCGTAGGCTGGACATACCCACTTCTCGTGCTCCTACACTGGGTGCAGGTCGTGACAAGTCCTAAAATCGACTTGCTACAGCCAAATTAGGATTTGATGAAATTGGTCGGTCGGGGTGTTACCGAGACTACTCTAGAAGGAATGTCGTGTTCTTCGGAAGGACCGGACTGATCCATTAATAGATTTGATGAACCAATTTCTTCTTTACATATGATTTTGCTCATAATTCCTACATTGTTACATATAATTCAATTATTTGGGGAGAGCCAATTACTTAGAAAACTTT
Organism: Iris pallida; assembly: GCA_029216955.1. Lineage (NCBI taxonomy): Eukaryota > Viridiplantae > Streptophyta > Magnoliopsida > Asparagales > Iridaceae > Iris > Iris pallida. Next base: position 37,291,859 of record JANAVB010009596.1, on the reverse strand, counting down.
ATCATCCAAGTTTGTCGAAAACATACTTAATAAACTAAGAATATTCGTCGAAGATCTACGAAATTGGATTGGTGTAACACCCCAGTCCCAATATACGTAGGACTAGGAACGTAGATATGCCAGTTGTATACATACGAAGTACATGGGCCTTGTATGCATACATAAGCTGTAAAATACAGCAAACCACAACTAAATAATCTCATCCACAAAATAAAGGAATAAAAGATAGCATATAATGAATTGTCTTGGTACAATATGTTGGGTGGAGACACATCCACTACCAACTAAAATAAAAAAGAAGAAGTACATGATATATAAAGGGCTAAGTGGAAGTAGCAAGGAAGAACCACGTCACGTCATCATCGAATAAATGGAGAAGACCACGATCTCGGCTAGGATACCTGCAGAAGACATGAACGTACACCTGGGGAATAACCAGGTCCTCAGACGGACGTAGCAAGATACAGGAAGAACATGCTAATATGAACTGTCAGAATAATAAAATAATATATGAAATACTATTCTAGACACAAATATGCAAAGGAGATTCTAACCACCTAATGTGCAATTTAGAGGACAACTTTCATGCGCATGGGTGGAATTTTAGGCTATGTGTACGTAACTGGCATCCAGTCATCTGTATCCGGCCGTAACGTCCAAAACGTCAGAGGGTATCTGCAAATATATCGCCACAGTTCCATCCGGAGACTGTGGTTTACCTGTTTGGATTCCCATACGCACTAGCGACTGTCCTTCCCTAATATTTCCTACACTGTTCAAGTCATGTCCATGGCTCGTCCAGTTTTGTAACTGCTTGAGTCTCTAAAACCCTAGTCATAGCAGTTACGATCATCTATCCGTCATACAACTTTAGAGATAGCCAGTCCATAAGTCGTGTTCCTAGCAAACTGTCTCCAACCGTGTAGTGTGTGTGTCATGGCCAAGGGAGATATAAGGATATCCCACAACAACAAAAAGGTAGTCTGCTAACACTAAGTTAACATGCATATAGTAAAGTAAAACGACTAATAGAGTCGCTTGCACCCAAGTATGGCTTGGACGTGCAGTTTATAACAAAGAAAACTAACAATATGAAACAAAATAAATAAAGCAGAAAATAAATAATTTGACAGTTAATTAGCAAGGTATATGTCACGCCCCAGAACCAGAATACTGGAGAGCGGGGGCGGACATAGCAAGCTACGTATGATGAAATGGAATCCATCTCACCATACGGTCACGGCTGTCTAGATATGTGAGGGTTTATCTACAAGCCATCAGTCTCTTAGGGTCATAAATTATCCTATTGTCTCAATCTCAACCAACTAATAATAATCACAAGATATCAGATCACCAAATATACAATTGTAAGGTGTCCCAAACATTACATATCCAGATGATCATGAAGCTAGTCGTACAAAATGTAAGGACTAGCAGGAGTTAAGTCATACATGATCAACCTCGAGTTGCCAATCATGCTTACAGCCCGTAGGCAGACAGTAAATAAAAGTGCATCGAGCTAACAGGTGTTCGTCGGCTAAACACCTCAAAAGAATAATTTTTACAATAGAGTGAGCGAAACAAAATAGAAAACCCACTCGTTGCCCGGGTTCCGTCTAGTGTTCACCATTGGGCTGGAAGACAGGTAGATCCTTTGCTGCCGCTCCGGTATATGGCCATACAAAACCAGCTGGGTCAGACCCCAGAAAGAGCAAGTGCCACAAAGGAGGCCACGAAATAAGAACAAAAACCAGCAATCAGCACAATAATATAATTACATAATAAAAGACAGTAATTTAAGAAAAGCATGATGGTTAATATAAAAGACAATTTTGTATAGAATCACTAAAAGACAGGACATATGGAAAAGCATGACAGGATGATATACGATGAGATAACCATGGGACTATTCAGATGGCCAGGTTACAACCCGTAAACCAAACAAGGACCGGGGTTGTAACCCTTCGTCTGAACGGAACTTGGTTTCTCTCACCATTTATCGGCAAGATAAATATAAGGAATCAGGTCAAGTAACAATCTGGAGTGACAATCATTATAGTGACAATCCTTCAATCATTCTGGTACAATTTTACAATCAATCAATTCTAGACAATACTATACTGGACTAGACTCCATCCAAGCAATCACGGCCAATCATTGCCTACGGCTTTCTACATTAACTAACTAGGGTTATCACGATCCTAGTTACTAGCAAGATGCAATGAGATGTTCCTCCAGCCACAAGCCCTGCAGCTAATCCAGGTTATCCAGGCGATTCGAATTCATTAAGCAGTTATCAATAATTATGTGCCCCACACGACGGTGAGCTGGAAATGTGCCCTACTCGACGGCAGGCTACAAGTCCAAACAATTGCGGCCGGGATAACGGAATTGCCTGTAACTGGAGAAATCTCTCATGACTACTGAATTATTCTATTAATTAGCCTTAATCCATTTTAGTAGGTACTTCTGACCGTGGTACTCAGGAGTGCCATCCTAGACATGATGCAAGACTGGACAAGTGGATTTAACAAGCAAGCAAGAAAGAACCACCCACGGTGTCAAGGCAGGTCAAGTTAAGTTATCAAGTCAAGTCAAGTCAAGTCAGGAGTGCGCCGCCACGGGCCACTATCAAGTCGGGTTGGTCATGTCAAGAGTGCACCACTACTTGTCACTGTCGTGTTATGCTAGTTCCTTGTCATACCAAGCAATGTACAATAGTCATTGCAAACATATTAAGTAAAATCAAGTTTATGACAAAAGACGTAAGGATATAAAATGGGCATGAAATATCTAATAAAATATCAATGTATAGGGCTATAGAAGAGCCAAGCTTAAAGAAATTAAACCAAATCTCCAAGAGCCAATAGATTGCGCAAGGGGTCAGGGGGGTTGGATTGCGCAGGGTGCCAACTGCGCAGGGTGGTTGGCGCAGGGTTGAACTGCGCAGGGTTGTACTGCGCAGGGTCCAAGCGCGCAGGGTTAGATTGCGCATGAGCAGACTGCGCAGGGGTGGATTGCGCAGGAGTGAATTGCGCAGGAGAGGTTGGCGCAATGGTCAAGTGCGCAGGGGTTACTTTGCGCATGGCTGGCTTGCGCATGGCTAGCTTGCGCCAGCGCAATCCAGCGCAGCGCAAAGCACTGGCTGAGCCTATGCGCAATCGGCCATAAGCTAAAGAGCACAGGCCGGGGTGCGCAAACGGTCAAGTGCTAAAGAGCACTGGCCGAGAGCCTTCACCGAGGCTGAGATGAACTCCTCAAGAACACCAAAACTTTAAATCTTTATATCTTTGTCAAATCAAAGCCAAATCTAGATTTTCAAAGTTCTAACTTGAGTAAAATTGAATTCTCTTCCACATGGAAGCATCAAAACAAGCAAAAATCAAAGTTTAATAGATCAAAACCAAAGATTTCCGAAAATAATCAAAACTTAGATCTAGAACAATGGAGACTCTAAATCATAAAATTCCAAGTTCTAATGTTGATCTACATGTCCTAATCTATCAAATGGACAAATAAAATTGGGTGCTTATTTGTTGGCAAGGTGCACTTGCCTATAGGTGATGGTGTTGTGTAGAGGAAGGAAGAAGATGAAGAAATAAATGGAAATAATGAGGAGAGAAAAAAGTAGGTGGGGTTATAAAGAGGGGAGTTGTGGTGGAATGGAGGTGGAGCACAAGCTAAGGTGTTCCACTCATGATGAACCAAACCAACTCCACAAAATAAAACTAAACCATGGTCCAAAACCCATTTACGAGAAACCAAAATCCACAAGTCAAGAAAAATAAAATACGTGCCAAAATCAAATTACGAGTACAAATACGAAATACAGAAAATACGGAAAATGAGGGTGACAACTCTACCCACCTTAAAAGAATTCCGTCTTCGAAATTTAATCAGGGAGCTAGAGATTGCCACGACAAGCTATACTAAGCACAGGCAAGCTACACTAAGCAGTTCAATCATACAATCATATATGCAATCAAGGAATGAAGAGCGCAAGGCATAAGGAAGACATTATACCTTATGAGTCAAACAGGCAGGGATAACGTGATCGGATATCATCCTCACACTCCCACGTTTGACTCTCCCAAGGAGCGATGAACTCAAGCAACATGAACTAAACTGATAGTCTTGCGCTTGAGGTCTTTCCCCTTGGTCAAACATGGACACGGGCCTCTCCTCATACGAAAAGGTTGGTACCAATAACCGTTTTCAAATAATCTAGGATATGGCTCAGGCCCAGGATATACCGTTGTAATTAGGACACATGAAACATGACACGTGTCCCGCATAACGACGGCGGAAAGCAAGACAATAGGATGCGGATACCTCTCTGTCGATTCTGGATCTGGGCCTGTGCCAGGGCAAACTGCTGAGGCCTCTGCTGCTGGAAGGCCTGGGCCTGAGTCGGCAATGGCCTCGGAGGCTGGTACTGCTGTTGAAACACTTGGGCCTGAGGCGGCATTGGCCTCGGCAACTGTTGCTGCTGCTGGACTGGTGCTTGCTGGTGCTGGTGCTGGTCCCCTAACCGAGGGACTAGATACTGTTGATGCTGAATCGACTCTGAATGGGCAGGACCCCACCCTATGGTCCGGTGCCCCACACAACAAGCATAATCCCAGTACCTTGCGACACTCTGACACAACGTGTCCAGGCTTCCCACAATAAGAACAACCCTCGGCGGAAGGCTGCGCTTGCTTCTGTTTCTGCGGAGGGTACGTCGGGGTTGAATGCTGAACCGACGTTACTGAGGCCGCCCGCCTCGGAGCTCCAATGGTCAAAGCCCTAGCTGCCGGGACTGGTGCTGAAGTCTGATTCATTTGACTGTGGGACCGCTTCCGACCTCCGGTCCTGTCCATAATCCTCTGGGAGGTATACTCGTGCCTCCTAGCTGCTCGCAAGACGGCATCAAAAGTTCTGTGCTCGAACTGCTCTACTGCCAATATGATCTCCAAGTGGAGCCCCTGCTGGAACCGCTGGGCTCTATCAAACTCGGACGCCACCAAGGTGGGAGCAAACCGACTGAGTCTGGAAAACTCCGATGCATAACTGTCGACCGTCCTGCCTCCTTACTTCAAGTTGACAAATCTGGTCTGCAGGTCATATCGAGCCACCGCGTCGAAATACTTGGTCTGGAATCTTTCGCTAAACACTGCCCAGGGAACAGGTGCTGTCAATCCTACCGCTTGTATGGCCCACCAGTTGCGGGCTAGATCTAATAACTGCAGGCGCACTACCGCCACCTTCTCGTCTTCTGGAGTCTTCGCGGCCTCTAGAATAACTTCTGTATCCTGGAGCCAAGCATCTGCGGCAATGGCATCCTCGGTGCCGTCGAAGAATGGAGGGTTCAGGCGCTTGAAACTGTTGGCTGCACTGTTTCCCGGATGACCGCCTCTGTTCAGAGCATCTTGTACTGCCTAGTGCAATGCATCACCTCGACGATCTTGAGAAGCTAACAATGATCTGATGAGACCTTCCAAAGTGCCATCATCAGGCTCTACTGGCTGGACTGGCTGAACTGGGGGCACTGGTCCTTCAGAAGGCATGGCTCGAGAGGCGGCTGTTGAGGACTGATCTTGATCTTCTTGCTGTTGCTGGGCTGCTGGCTGAGCTCCTTCCGGCTGATCAACAGGAATGATGCCACTGAAGCAATGACATCAGGGATATTAAGGAAGGACCAGGATAGAACAATGATGCAAGCATGTTATCAAGTCAGGGATCCAAAGAGATAAAAGATACGAGTGGAGATCAAAGGCGAGTACAGATTGAGACATCTATCTGGTAAACCCCTACATATCTTGATTGACAAGACCTGTATGGGCCACCACTTAAACCATGTCACGCCCCAGAACCAGAATACTGGAGAGCGGGGGCGGACATAGCCAGCTACGTATGAGGAAATGGAATCCATCTCACCATACGGTCATGGCTGTCTAGATATGTGAGGGTTTATCTACAAGCCATCAGTCTCTTAGGGTCATAAATTATCCTATTGTCTCAATCTCAACCAACTAATAATAATCACAAGATATCAGATCACCAAATATACAATTGTAAGGCGTCCCAAACATTACATATCCAGATGATCATGAAGCTAGTCGTACAAAATGTAAGGACTAGCAGGAGTTAAGTCATACATGATCAACCTCGAGTTGCCAATCATGCTTACAGCCCGTAGGCAGACAGTAAATAAAAGTGCATCGAGCTAACAGGTGCTCGTCGGCTAAACGCCTCAAAAGAATAATTTTTACAATAGAGTGAGCGAAATAAAATAGAAAACCCACTCGTTGCCCCGGGTTCCGTCTAGTGTTCACCATTGGGCTGGAAGACAGGTAGATCCTTTGCTGCCGCTCCGGTATCTGGCCATACAAAACCAGCTGGGTCAGACCCCAGAAAGAGCAAGTGCCACAAAGGAGGCCACGAAATAAGAACAAAAACCAGCAATCAACACAATAATATAATTACATAATAAAAGACAGTAATTTAAGAAAAGCATGATGGTTAATATAAAAGACAATTTTGTATAGAATCACTAAAAGACAGGACATATGGAAAAGCATGACAGGATGATATACGATGAGATAACCATGGGACTATTCAGATGGCCAGGTTACAACCCGTAAACCAAATAAGGACCGGGGTTGTAACCCTTCGTCTGAACGGAACTTGGTTTCTCTCACCATTTATCGGCAAAATAAATATAAGGAATCAGGTCAAGTAACAATCTGGAGTGACAATCATTATAGTGACAATCCTTCAATCATTCTGGTACAATTTTACAATCAATCAATTCTAGACAATACTATACTGGACTAGACTCCATCCAAGCAATCACGGCCAATCATTGCCTACGGCTTTCTACATTAACTAACTAGGGTTATCACGATCCTAGTTACTAGCAAGATGCAATGAGATGTTCCTCCAGCCACAAGCCCTGCAGCTAATCCAGGTTATCCAGGCAATTCGAATTCATTAAGCAGTTATCAATAATTATGTGCCCCACACGGCGGTGAGCTGGAAATGTGCCCTACTCGACGGCAGGCTACAAGTCCAAACAATTGCGGCCGGGATAACGGAATTGCCTGTAACTGGGGAAATCTCTCATGACTACTGAATTATTCTAGTTATTAGCCTTAATTTATTTTAGTAGGTACTCCTGACCGTGGTACTCAGGAGTGCCATCCTAGACATGATGCAAGACTGGACAAGTGGATTTAACAAGCAAGCAAGAAAGAACCACCCACGGTGTCAAGGCAGGTCAAGTTAAGTTATCAAGTCAAGTCAAGTCAAGTCAGGAGTGCGCCGCCACGGGCCACTATCAAGTCGGGTTGGTCATGTCAAGAGTGCACCACTACGGGTCACTGTCGTGTTATGCTAGTTCCTTGTCATACCAAGCAATGTACAATAGTCATTGCAAACATATTAAGTAAAATCAAGTTCATGACAAAAGGCATAAGGATATAAAATGGGCATGAAATATCTAATAAAATATCAATGTATAGGGCTATAGAAGAGCCAAGCTTAAAGAAATTAAACCAAATCTCCAAGAGCCAATAGATTGCGCAAGGGGTCAGGGGGGGATGGATTGCGTAGGGTGCCAACTGCGCAGGGTAGTTGGCGCAGGATTGAACTGCGCAGGGTTGTACTGCGCAGGGTCCAAGCGCGCAGGGTTAGATTGCGCATGAGCAGACTGCGCAGGGGTGGATTGCGCATGAGTGAATTGCGCAGGAGAGGTTGGCGCAATGGTCAAGTGCGCAGGGGTTACTTTGCGCATGGCTGGCTTGCGCATGGCTAGCTTGCGCCAGCGCAATCCAGCGCAGCGCAAAGCACTGGCTGAGCCTATGCGCAATCGGCCATGCGCTAAAGAGCACAGGCCGGGGTGTGCAAACGGTCAAGTGCTAAAGAGCACTGGCCGAGAGCCTTCACCGAGGCTGAGATGAACTCCTCAAGAACACCAAAACTTTAAATCTTCATATCTTTGTCAAATCAAAGCCAAATCTAGATTTTCAAAGTTCTAACTTGAGTAAAATTGAATTCTCTTCCACATGGAAGCATCAAAACAAGAAAAAATCAAAGTTTAATAGATTAAAACCAAGGATTTCCGAAAATAATCAAAACTTAGATCTAGAACAATGGAGACTCAAAATCATAAAATTCCAAGTTCTAATGTTGATCTACATGTCCTAATCTATCAAATGGACAAATAAAATTGGGTGCTTATTTGTTGGCAAGGTGCACTTACCTATAGGTGATGGTGTTGTGTAGAGGAAGGAAGAAGAAGAAGAAATAAATGGAAATAATGAGGAGAAAGAAAAGTAGGTGGGGTTATAAAGAGGGGAGTTGTGGTGGAATGGAGGTGGAGCACAAGCTAAGGTGTTCCACTCATGATGAACCAAACCAACTCCACAAAATAAAACCAAACCATGGTCCAAAACCCATTTACGAGAAACCAAAATCCGCAAGTCGAGAAAATAAAATACGTGCCAAAATCAAATTACGAGTACAAATACGAAATACAGGAAAAACAGAAAATGAGGGTGACAGTATACTTGCCTGTTGTGACGCCTGGTGAGCTGCATGGTGTGGTACAATAAAGGTGGCACAAGATCAACTTCGGTGTTACAATTACGCAAAGGGGCCCCCGATGGTGGCATGGACTGGTCCATCGAGTCCAGAATTGTCAGACTAGTTAGGGTAGACATATGGAAGTATAGAATAGGCAAATGAATAGGAATAATGGGCCTAGTCACGGATAGGAGGTTAATAAAAGAAATCGGATAAAATAAGGTATATATGATTTTAGAAACTATTTATAATCCTTGAAAACTATAATTATTAGTTAAAATAATTTTAGTAACTATTTGAAAATATATCAAAATTTTGTCAACTACATTTTTATTTATCAAAATATTTTATAAGTAGTAAAATCGTTTTAAGTTGAAAACTATAGTTTACATAGAAAAATATTTTATATAAATACCTAAAGAAAAATTATATTTTATTAGTTAAAATTAGTTTTTGGATAAGTACTTGAAAATATATAAAAATTTATTTTTAGGCCAAATACCCTAAATCTTTCAAAATGCATTTTTAGGTAGAAAAAACTATATCTTATTAGCTAAAAGTTATATTTGATGATTATTTATAAATTTAGAAAACCGGTTTAAAATAAAACCAAATTTTGTTAAGTAAATTATTTTGGTAAGCCATACTTTATTAACTATTAAAAATCAACAAATATTTATAAATCTATTAAATAATTTATTTGAAAATCTGAAGGCTCCATATTTGTCAAATAATACTTTCTAGTAAAAGTAAATAAATAAAATGTTTAATAGTATATTTGGAACTGCTAAACGACCCAAGCTTACTAATATATTCGTTTATAAATTCATTTCAAATAATCTTATATTGAATAATAAAAATACTAATAATGCAGTTTATAAATACTAATGATGATATTCAAACATTTCTAATAAGTAGTCTACCCAATACATACTGTATAAGTGAAATAGACCTTAATAATAATAATAATAATAATAATAATAATAATAATAATAATAATAAATACAAAAGACTAAGAAAAACAACCTAATAAATAACAAACAAAAATAAATAAACAAACAAATAAATAAATAATTAAACAATCCGCAGCATCTGCTGCATCAACTTACTTAGAACTGAGAGAATAAAGAGAGGGGAAGAAAGGGGAAGGGAGAAAGGGTCGGTGAAGGATCGGGGCGGCGATCGTCGGGGTTTCCGGTGGTTCCGACGGAGAGAAGGCAAAGGCCGCCGCGGGCGAGTGGTGAGAGAGGAGGGCTTGAGTGGAAGAGCGGGAGAGAAAAGGTGGAGGCGGGCGTCTGGGGGTCGGGAAAGGGCTCGTCGGGGGGAAAAAGAAAGGAGGATGGGCGGAGGGGTGCGGAGAGTGCGGTGCCGAGGGCGGTCGCCGGCGGGGCACGCTAGGCCGGTGAGGCCAGGCGATGGAAGGGAGTTTCGCGCGGCCAAGGGAGGACGGACGACGCTCGGGAGGCGCGGGGGTTGGGCGCGGCTACGGATGGGAAATCGAGAGGCGGAGGTGGAGGGGCTTACCCGACCGGAGGAAGCGGTGGCCGCTGCTTGGAGGCGGCTGGCGCGGGAGTTGGTCGAGAGGGGGTTTGAGGGTTCCCAGCGGTGGAGGGTGCGCGCCAGCGGCGGAGGGCGACGCCGGGCGGCGCTAGGTGGGTTCGGCTGCCCGGCCAGGAGGAGGATTCTGAAGGGGATCCGGTCGGGGATTCACCACTCTGGCGGCATGCGGCGATCGTGTGTCTAGGGCGGCGGTTCTTGAGGGGAAACAGTGGGAGACACAAGCTCGCGGCGGCGCATGAGCGGCGGTCGCCGGGACGTGGCTAAGGTCAGGTGAGAGTGTTAATTTGTCTTGTCGTTACTTTTGGACGGTGGTGCATTTTTGGTAGCGGTAGTTCGTTGTCCAGGTGATGGCGGTGGGCGAGTTCGGGGCTGCGGTGGTGTTAGGGGTTCTGGCGTGGGTTTGCTGGTGGTGCCGCTGGTGGGTGTATGGAGGTCAGGGCGTGTGTGGTCGGGTTGACGGGGCAGTGGGTGGTGGTTGGCAGGACGTGACCGGAGAGTCGGGCGGTCCGGGTGGTGGTGATTGGAAGCTGTCGGGTTTGGGTTTGCTGGAGCCGGGCACGGCCAGGGTGACGGGGTGGTCACGGGGTGGTCGGCCGTATCGACGGGAATGGTGGAGGTCGTGGGTCGTGAGGAGAGGTCGTAGGTCTTAGGATTTTGGATATGTATTTGCGGGTTAGGGTGCTGTCTTGTCGGGTGTGTCTGACATGACGGGGTAGGTTGTTCGGAGTTGTCGGACACGGGACGAAAATAATGTATATGTAAAAGAGGAGAATAGTGGATGGGACACGGACACGATGCACGATTTGGGTTGTGGAATTTTGTGGAAGATGAATTGTGGAAAAAATAATATGGAGGAGTACCTCTCCTTATATAGGAGGTGGAAATTCCCAGTTGGATAAGATGTAGGAGGATTTTAAATCCCTAATAGATAATATACCATTTAATTTAAACAAATCAATTCAATCAAAATCAAATCTAAATATAGTTTAACCCAAATAAACCCAACATAGATAAATCTTCATCCTTATTCTAAACTATTTAAAATAATTCAAATTAAGATTTTAAATTGCCACGATAATTTCAAAATATGATTTCCAAAATTAATAATAATAATAATTTCAAAAATTACATTGTTATTTAAAAATAAACTAATAAATAATTACGAAATATATATTTATGCACGAAAAATATTATCAATAATTGTTATAAACGAAAGGCTTTGTATAAATAAAATAAATAAAATAAATAAAATAATGAGCTTGAAATTTTGGTACGATAGCTAAAATAATTATTATATAAATTATTTTGAAACTATAATTAGAAAAATATTTTTCTAAAATATGTACGCTCGCACATATTCGCACTCGTCGAGCAATTACGAAAAACAAAATTTCGACACGACGTATAATGCAACTACGCGACGTACAAATAAAAATAATCAGTACAAATTTTATTTTTTTAAAAAAATATAGTAGAAATTTAGAGGTTTTACAATTGGAGTGGAGTTTGGGACCACAAATTGGGGACCACAACTTTCTAGGGTTTGGAGAAAGAGAAGTGAGAAGAAGACAAGAGAAAAATAAAATACAATTGACTTATATACCTATATTTGGGCTAGTCCTGAGTAATTTTTTCAATGTCAAACTTGCAAAAAAAAGAAGACAAATGTTAAAGGCCACCCCCTTTTTACTAAGGGCCACCAACTTAAAATTTTAAAAAAATTATAAGTTTGCCATTTTGAAAACACTAAGGGCCACCCCGCTTCTGTCAATCGAGAACTGCAGGGCTTGCCTGCAGTCAAAAGTGAAGACATGACTGCAGTGCTTGCCTGCAGTTCAAAGTGAAGACAGGACTGCAGTGCTTGTCTGCAGTCCTCGATTGACAAAAGTTTTTTTTCTAATTTTTTTAAAACTTCCAACCTACAGTGACTGCAGGACTTGCCTGCAGTCCAAAGTGAAAACAGGACTGCAGGTTGGCCTGCAGTCCTCGCCATGGGGAGGGAGGCGGAGGGAAAAAAAAATATCCAGCCATGAGGAAGTTGGCTCTCCCTTCCATTCTCCTCCTCCTCTCCAACCTTTCCGATCATAGTGAGTTCGTAAAAAATCTAGGGTTTCCTGGTCCGAATCTAGGGTTTATGGAGAGATTCGTCACTTTGACCTCCCATTTTCTTCTTCCAGGTCGTAAGCTCCACGCGAACGCGGAGGAGGACAGCGACGAGCTCGTCGATCCTCCAAAGGTGGAGGAGAAGCTCGGCACCATCCATGGAGGTCTGTCCACCGACTCCGTAAGTTCCAAGCGGAGGGAGGGGTGCTCAGCGAGGAGGTTGTGAACGGGGATGAGGTTGTGGACCTCGGGGAAGCGGCGGGAGGGGTGCTCGGTCGGGCCGACGCTGCCGAGGGGGTTGCCCTTAGTAATCTTGTTCAATTTTGGTTGCCCTTAGTAAAAAAAAAAGTCAGTCATGGTTGCCCTTAGGGGCTGTTTGGTAAACATGAAGTGGATTTGAATTTGGATTTGGACTTTCAATGAGAAAGAAATAATGGGAATCCATGCATTTTCTTGTCCCCCTAGTAGGGAACAAAGGTGTTTGGTTGAGATAAGAAAGTGGGAGTCGGGAAGTGGATGAGTATATTATAATAATAATAAATTATAATTAATCAACATAACAATTTATTAAATCAAATACTGATAAATTAAATAATTATTTTAATAAATTAAGATAAATATTAATATTAAAAATAAATAAATTTTTTTTTGAGGGTGAAAAATAAATAAATTTAGTAAATGTTTTATATTTACTGGAATTAATGGCAGATTTCATTAGGTGACAAGTAGTTAATTAATAGAATTAATAAAATTAATGTTATAGTCATATAATTAATAAAATTAATAGCATATTAAAGATCAAATGAGAGCACAGATACTACGTACCTCTCTATCTCAAGGAAAAAAAAAAGGGTCCGACTATTGACACCCCATCTATTTCTAAGTTGACCCCAATTTCTAAGTACACCCCACCTAAAAATAAATTAACTTATAAAAATACTAAGTACACCCCAAATGTTGACAAAAATACCCTTATGACTTAAACCATAGTGTACAACCCCCACATCCCAATTTCTAAGTATACCCCATTCCTCTCTATACACAAAATTCTACATTCACCCCACTCTCCTCTCTCCCTACATACACCTCCACTCTACTCTCTTCCACATCAAACCCTAACCCTAACCCTAACTACTCTCTTCCTCCACACTACTCTCTTCCCCATCTCTGTTGGACTTCTCTCCAACACCAGATTTGAGTCGGAGAAGTCCCCCATTGTTCACCCCACTCCGAGAAGTCTCTTCACCATGGATCGAGGTGAGTATCAAACATTTCAATCCAAACTACATTCTCTCCCATTGTTTTGTCGAGCATTTAGGGTTAGAACCCCATTGTTTTGTCGACCATTTAGGGTTAGAACGAAAGAACAGATCGAATTTTTCCCCAAAATTTACGGATCTGTTCGACTCTGGTCGGTCGGACACACAGCAATGTGTTCGACGCACGATAGTCGAACACCTTGCTTACTGTTCGACCTGTTTCGGTCGAACAGTACAGATTTGTTCGACCTGTTATGATCGAACAGTGTGGGTTAGTTCGACTCTTCGGGACCGAACAATACAATTTAAAAAATATTTCTTTAAGCCATGTTATTTTGGTGGAACTTGTAGGAAAGCAAACTAGTAGGAGGGAAACGACTCATGCTTCAGCTAGGAGACGTCGGGCTGAAGAGCAGGAACTTGCACGTCTTCAACAACAAGCACTTGTTGCTTCGACTCAAACGGCTGACCAAGAGCAGGAGCAAGAACGCCACACTGATGAAGAGTGCCACACTGATGAAGAGCGCCGAACTGATCAAGAAGAGGATGAGGATGCTGACATTTTGACAGGGCCTTGTCCCGGTGGACCCGAAGATCCACAACTTATTCCAAGTTTCAAGACACATGTGGCGTACGAGATTTGGAATGGCATTGAGAGGGACGTGTTAAGGTGTTGGTGCCACACAACCAAGCTGTACGCATGGAAGTTGGAAGGTAACATAAATCATGTCCTTCAAAATTCTCGTATAGCCAACATAAGGTCGTTTTCGTACAAGACGCCAAATAAGAATCTAATTTGTGCGTTTGTTGAGCGTTGGCAACCGGAGACCAACACATTTCACATGCCGTTCGGAGAGATGACAATTACATTAGATGATGTTTTTTGTCTTACCGGACTCCCGGTAAGTGGCTTACCGGTGGTGGAACCAGTGTCAGCAAGGGGACCGGAGGACCCTAAGAAGATGATTCGTAGATTGTTGGGGGTGTCAGAAATTGAGGCACAGGATGAGCTATTGAGTCAAAGAGGTAGCTCGGTCCGGATGGAGTGGCTCCGGGCTAGATTTGAGTCGGATGTGAGTAGCACGGATTCGTCGAAAAGAAGACGTGCTGCCCGTGCGTACTTATGGTATGTGCTTGGATGCACCATTTTTGCTGACAAAAGTGGGACACGGGTTGACACAAAAATTCTAGCCCTTCTGGAGAATGTCAACAACGTCGATGACTACGCTTGGGGAGCAGCTGCTTTAGCTTTCTTGTATCGACAGCTTGGAGTAGCATCTCGGAGTGGGGTGCGGCAAATTTATGGATACCTGACTTTACTGGAGGTAACTATATCTCCTACTTATATGTTTTAATTTAATGTTATACATCCGACCAATATGCTTCATATTTTTTTTTTTTTGTAGGCCTGGATCTTCGAGTACTTTCCGTTCACGAGGCCTACCCATAACGTCAATTATCGGATGGGGGAACCACTTGCTATGAGGTGGGCCAATAGGCCCCATGCTGGAGGAGGTACCAACCTGATCTCATCCATCAGGGAGGTATTGGACAATCTTCAAGTCCACAATGTAAGTGTAATTTCGTCCATTTTACTGTCGCTATATATGTGTTCTATAATTGCTTAAATTTTTATTGTAGGTGAATTGGACACCCTATAACGGGATGAGGGACACTTTTCCTCGGGACGAGGTGACTTTTTTTCATGGATGTATACGTGCATTTGATAATGTAGAGCCATATCATCCCGACCGTGTCCTTCGACAATTTGGCCTACGACAGAAAGTTCCTTATCCTCCGTTGTTTCCAAATGAGGTTCGACGGGGAAACACGAGCCAGAAGTACAAGCTGGCGTTCCATGTTCTAGGAGGCTACTTCCAATACTGGCGCAGCCATGTACTGTCTGTCGAAGCCCGTGGGGGAACTGCAAACCCTGCATGGGAGTGTTCACCTGATTATATGGACTGGTACAAAAAGTTTTCACATCCTATTGTCCAGAATCCGGAGAACGTCTCTAGTGCTGCGGGGACTACATCTACACAGACAGGGCCACAACCATGGGACATGATTGGGAATGCTTTGGGATATCTGGAACCAGTCTACCAGACATGGATCTCAAACCGAGAGGCGCTAGACATTCCGACCTATGAGACGGCAATGGTCGGAGCATATCGAGCATTGAAGCTACAGTCTCCAGAGGAACCTGAATCTTCAACGAGGGCGACTGATAGACGTAGGCGACGTAGATCGTAGATATCTTGTTATGTTTTGTGATATACTCGAATGCGTCATCGACGCTAGATATCTTGTTATGTTTTGTGATATTTTGTGATATACTCGAATGCGTCATCGACGTTAGATATCATGTTATGTTTTGTGATATTTTGTGATATACTCGAATGCGTCATCGACGCTAGATATCTTGTTATGTTTTGTGATATTTTGTGATATACTCGAATGCGTCATCGACGCTAGATATCTTGTCTTGTGAATTGCCTGTACCAGTGCTGTTCGGCAAACATATGTCGAACATTTGCATACTGTTCGACCATAACAGGTCGAACAGTTCAATAATGTTCGACATATACAGGTCGAACATATGTACACTGTTCGACATATACAGGTCGAACATATGTACACTGTTCGACTTTTCCAGGTCGAACAGTTCAATGTTTTAACATATGCAACATACGTTCAAATGTCCCACAAAATATTAGCACAAATTCATTATAAATTTCTCAAAATACGAGCCACAGTTCATTATACGTTCAAATGTCCCATAAAATATTAGCACAAGTTCATTATACGTTCAAACGTTCCATTACAAATAATTAATGAGCTTGAAGCAAATTCAATTCAATATAATCGGTGAAGCTGCGACTTGTACGGGAACAGTTGCACGATACTTCTGCAACCGATGCTCCAAAATTTTGCCCCAACCAGATGCACACGGAAGACGCAAAGTAGACCAACTGCTGACAACGGGTGGTAATATTGCGTCTTCGGACAAATTGACCTACATACAGATGGATTGAAACATATTAGATAATAGTTGTTGTATACACAAAAAAATACACATTAGGAGAAAAACATTACCACTATGAAATGATTATTGTTAACAAAAGCCATGCAGATTAGCCGAGGGTTCGTCGGAACTTCTGTCACCATAGGAAGAAACGTAGCGCTCTCCAGCTCATGAATGTGGACAAACGCCATATTGTACGCCGATGCCGCCAACAAATAATTATCGGGATATCTCCACCAGTAGTTACTGTCCATAACCGGAGCTGAGAAGTAATTCAAAGATTCAAGTAATTGTGCGGGAGAGCCCTTACTCAAGTAACACTTGCCGTATAAATCGACCCTCGATGACAACTCTTGCATGAGGTCATTACGTACTTTTGCCCATGACTCCTCCCCCAACCCTACTGCATGGGCTACGCATCGGAAACCACAATGTCCATCCCCAAGAACGTCTACCACACTCGACACGTACGAATGAAATCGAGGTGGAATCTTCTCCAGATATGCAATAAGGGTGTCATTGCGCAATGACTTACGTTTATCCGGTACCTTCTTCCTTCGAATAGAAGTAAACATTGGTTTTGCCGAAGGGGGTCCACCGACAATTAAAGTTTGCTCCAACGGTAAACAACTATCATGAGCGGCTTCAACTATTTCAAATTTGCTTCGCTCACGTTTCGTCGAGTTTGTATTGTGTGTTTTTTTTCTTGTTTGGCCTACCACGAGGTCGAGTGTTGACAACCGGTTCGAGCAACGAAGACGTTGAAGGAACTGATATCTCCCGGAGTCTTTTAAGCAATAAGAGCCTTTGGGAATCATTAGCCACATCAAACATATGGTTAATATTATCCATGGTCTCAACCCAACGACTTCGGATATCTTCATCATGTACTTTGTCTGTTTTGGCAGGTTCACAATCGAGCTTTCTCCAGTATTTGTCAACCATATCAAGCTGGATGTATTGTCCATCCCGTTTTAGCTGTGCAAGCTCATGTGCACAAGGTAGCCCGCATGTTCTTCTCAACACACAACCACAAAGTAGGGGATCGACGCCGGTATCATCTAAACTCTTCAACTCGTCATAAATCCTACTGAGAGCATTATGAGACACCAACCCGCGAATAATCTTAAACAAGGGAGAACTGTATCGATGGGGTGTCACATTAAGGCTCGTCTCAAATGAGCTCTTAATTTGGTTGTGTGAATTTGTCAGCAGACTATGTATCCTTTCCCACGATATCTCGAAAGTTGATTGACTAGTCCCAAGTTGTTTTTTCAACTTTGCGTGTGCACTCTCGGCCCTGTGAGTATCGAAAACATGGAGTCAAAAAACTCACGTAATACTGTAAAAAAAACATTCATATGTATATACAAAGTATTGCTTGAAAACACATACCTACTACTCGCCGTGTTCTCAAAATGCATGACATTATTAGTCCAACATGAAACAAATTTTTCTTTATACGGCTCTATCCAATTCTTCACAGCATAATTAACTGCTTTTGGGTAATCCCGGAAATCTTCATGAAATCTTCTAAGTAATTCATTGAATCTCAGTTGATCTTCAGCAAGAATCAACGAATTCCAAGAGTTATTGAAAGAATCCCACTTCTCCTTCGTACGAAATAAATTCTTACAGTTAGCCAATATATTCTTGCTTATATGCCACCGACATAGCAAATGTGCAGCCCTGGGAAACGTAACACTGATAGCATTCATAAGTGCAATCTCACGATCAGTGACAATGACATTGGGTAAGCTTGATTGAGCAAATAGATCTTTAATCGTACTAAGCGCCCATATATAATTGTCCTCCCGTCCCGCCTCCAAATATATACACGCCACAGAAAATGTAATATCCATGGAAGTTACTCCAACTACTTCCAATAGTGGCATCTTGTACCTATTAGTCTTGTAGGTACAATCCATCAATAAAACGTTGGGAAAAGCACGCAACAAGTCCACACTTGTCGGGTGGGCATAAAAAAGATCCTTCACTCTATCTGTTTGCTCACATCTCCTCACCAGATAATAATACTTTTCCGACTCCAACTTTCCCAACAAGTATTGCATTTGGGATAGCCCTCCATGCTCGGCAACTCTATGCTTATGACGAGCATTATAAATTGTCTTCAATGTCGATTCATTCTCCCCAAAGGATTCCTTCAACGTGCTCAATATATCTTTTGGCCTTGTATTATTTTTCGTCAAATCTTTGACGAGTTGGTCTTCGGCTGCTGTTAGTCGACCAACATAGGAGTGCCCAACCAAATTTCGACCCATTGGGTGATTATGTGTGCCGCACATAACCTTAAGTGACCATTGCCCAACATCATTGCATTGTACTCCTTTCAACTGAAACGGACAATCACATTTTTTCGTGCCCGTAAGCCGTTCAGGTCTTCGCTTCTTCGCAATATTAGCCAAATTTGCTTCATCAACTTTTACCTTCCGTCGCACATATTTACCCCCTCGCTCGCAACCCAGGATTACTCGAGCTCGTCTTCCTTCTCCTTTATCCGACCGTTTAACCAAAACTACTATATTATGAAGGTTTCCTATCGATCGTACCCAATTCACCAATGACTCTCGACTAACAAATAATTGATCAGTTTGAAATTCTTCAGAAAAATCAAGTTGTTGTTCGTACATCGGGTGCGTGACAATACTCATCTCAGTGTTAACCGCAATGTCATCTGAAGTGTTTTCCTATGAAGATAAATACAAATATCGGATTAGGTTGGAAAATAAAATTTTTAAATTTAACTCAAAAAAAGTACTGTTCGACAGACATAATCCGGAGAAATCCACACTGTTCGACCAGTACAGGTCGGACAGTTCAAAAAACGTTCGACCTACCATAGTCGAACAGTGTAGATTTGTCCGACTTGTTATGGTCGAACAGTCCGCGAATTTTGTTTTCTTCTCAAAATCGAAACAGCCGAATCAATACTTGAAAAAAACATTGGTAGGACTTACATTGGGTACGGGAGATCTTCTATCATTACTTTGGCCCTCCATTGTAATTTCTTCAAGCTTCAAATAATGTCTTCTAAGGTTTTTGGATTAGTTATTGAAGGGGTGGGGTTAGTGAAGGGGTGGGGTCCTATGGCTGTTTGGGTTTGGGTAGAATTAGAAATAGGAAAGGGGAAAAGGATAAAGCAGTCATTTCATAATACAACTTAAGTTATGAAAAAGAATTGGGGTCAACTTAGAAATAGATGGGGTGTCAATAGTCGAACCCAAAAAAAAATCTCCCAACTCCATCCCCAACCAACGCTCCTCCTTCTTCCGGACCCCAACTCCGCCCCCAACCCACGCTCCTCCTTCTCCCGGACCTCGTCGTTCCCTCTTGTTGATCTAACGACGCCTCCACTCCTCCTTCTCCGGGACCTCAACACGCCACCGAAGATCGACCGACGTTAGGTCGACGACGTCGTGAAGCATGCGGCGGAGCACGGCGCCGCTGGCGAGGGGCGTGGAGCTCGGCGCCGCTGGCGGGGGACGCGTAGCCGGCCAGAGGTCCCTGATTCCCGACTGCGACGGCGTCCAGTTCCTCGACGGAGTACAGGTTGGTAAGTAGATTAGTCAGCTGGCCAGAGGTCCGTAAATGATAGTTTTTGTTATAAGTACAAATTATTGTCTAGTTCCTCCCGCATCCTAAAAATTTGGTAGGAAGTGGATTGTTGGATTTAGGAGGGGACAAGGGAGGTACAGGAACTACAGAGTTCCATTATTTATCACATTTTCAGCCCATTTTTTCAGTGAACCAAACACCGGATTTGCTGGATTTGGCTTCACTTTCAGGTGAAAGCCAAAATTCAGCCCCGGTTCCAGTTTACCAAACAGGCCTTTTGTAGGATGGTTGCCCTTAGTAAAAAGGGGTGACCTTTAACATTTGCCCAAAAAAAAAATTGAACTAGTCCTGAGAAAGAAGTGTTATAATTTGCCTTCCAAAGTCCTCCAAGTTCTTCAAACGACTATACTAATACTACCAGTCGCCCAGTCTCCCCTTCTAAAACCCTTTTTGTTTGTCCGCAGCAGCGTGTCACGGACACCACCGCGTCCGCGTCCATGGCAGCAGAACCGTCGGCAGCAGCCATCGAAGCCCTAGGCCCTTGCTTCAAGTCCACCAGAGTGTATCTATGGTGAGGGAACGAGCGATCGATGGTTATTTGATTAGATTAGGATTTTCTTTTCTTCTTCTTCTTCTTGTAATTTTCTTTTTCTTCTTCTCTCCAATTTGAAACAGGGACGATGGAATTGTTAGCACCGATGCTACACAAGAACCACATACTAGTTCTACTGCTGTATGTATTTCTACCTTTTCCATGCAATTTTAATATCAAAATAGTCGCAAACTTTCTTCTGTTCCACCTAAGCGTTTCCGATATGCCTAACCCCACCTTTTCCTGTTCCTCGTCCCGTTAAGTTCCAAATTCTAGTGATTGCTATATTTATTTTTGACTAATTACTCGAGAATTGCTTGCTACAATGATTGCATTCTTCACGATTGTTCTTCAGTCGGTCGAGAGGGGGGAGTTATGGGGCTTGTTTGCCTAATTGAGATTCTTACCTCTAGGCATGTAACATATTGAAGGCCTTGGATGGACTAAGTGGTGGCAAGCGATACAAGGGACCTAGGATAAGTGACAACATGGGGGGGTGGGGGGGGGGAGCAAAGAATATTTCAATGAAGAACAAGAGAATGTTAAGGGCACTACATAGTTAACTAGAAGGCAACACAAATGTTAAAATTTTTCAAACCCCAAAATGTTCTTGAAAATTGTTAGGGGACAACACAAACAAAAGTATCAAATGTAATTTTTTTTTTCGTCTTCCTCTTCCTATCAAAATCCCTAAATCTTAATCCTTTTTTTGCATAGTTTCTTAGTGGATAGTTCCATTTGGGACTATTTCTAAAGTTTTCGAAATCATTAATGGTGTTTCGAAGCTTTAAAATAGAAATAGTTCCGTTTGGGACGACGAATTTTGGCAGTCCTGGATTTGCACATGAGTTGACAGTCCTGGATATGCAAATGACTGTCAAACTTTTGACAGTCTTGAAAATAGAAAAGTATGTTTCAGGACTGTCAAAATTTTGGCTTACTATAATGAATTAGGACTGTCAAAATTTTGGCAATCCAAAAAATGCTTAGAACTGCCAAATTTTTTGGTTAGCGGTTATGAGGTATTTTTAGAGTATCGGTTATGAGTGGTCCAATTTTGGGTGATTTTTAAGTTGCGGCTTTTAAACCAGTCCAACCCATGCTTGGTAATTCAACGAGTGATTCTGAAAGTTTTTTTCAAGAATAAAATTACCTATATGTCCATATATAAACAAAAGCTTCCCTAAAGTTTCATTTTTTTATGCCGAAGTCTTGCTTGATGCATGATTCTTTGAGATGTCTTTATGAGTGTGTATCATACAGTGTTCGACTTCGACAATAACCAAATATGATATGTGAAGGCTGCATGCAGAATTTTTAGAACCAAAAAAATATTTGACTGAGAAAATCAGGTTCTAATAGAAATTTTCTTTATTCTATATGTGGTGTGATGGTGCCGACAAATAAAATTTAAGAAGATAAGAGAGGGACTGTAGAAGAACAAAAAATTTAGAATGATCGCCTATATGCAGAACTATAGGCAGAGTAGTTTTTATTCTATAATTGACAAGTAAAATATTCATAGTTTTTTCTATAGTCATTATAAGAATGATCGCCTGGACGAAGATATCAAAAACTATAGAAAAACAAGATTTTAAAAACAAACAGGAGGAAGTAGCCGTAGTTTGGAGGAAGTAGAAGAGAAACAAAGATGATAAAGAGGAAATATGGTAAGGTATTACTTGTTATAATTATATTTTTTTTGGTGAGGATATAAAATGGAATAATGTAATTAAAAACCCTAAAAATCTATCGATTTGGGTGTTTATAAAGATACCCAAATTTACACTACACTGATTACTACACTGGTTTTGGAGAATTTTTGAGCTGACCAAAACTAGTGCCTCAAAAAATTCCAAGCATGATTCTTTTAAACACTTCATAAACGGATGGCTCAAACTCTCTCTAAAATCGGTGAAAACACCGTTGCCAAGCAGACCCTAAGGACTGCCAAAATTGTGGCAGTCCTAAGAAATATACTTTTTTTTCTTAGGACTGCCAAAATTTTGGCAGTTCTCATTCTAGTTAGGACTGCCAAAATTTGGACAGTCCTGTGTCGTTCCCAACGAGTCTATGTAAAAATTGAAGTTTGAAATCCCTAAAATTGGATTCGAAACTTCATAAAATACCCACTGGCGAATCATAAACCTAAAATTATGTTTGTAAGAGAAAGAAGAAATGGGAAGAAAGGGGGAGTCTTAAATTTTGATGTGTGTTGTCCTCTATCAAATTTTTAACGACCCTTAACATAAGTGTGTTGTCCCTTATCCTATGTCATCCCCTAATAAACTTCGTAGTGTCCTTAACATTTGCCACCAAAATAAGAGGTTTTGCAAGGAATATTCATAATATATTCTTTGCAAAACTAGCGTAATCGGTTATCTTACTTTTTTTTATTTTAATATTTGTCTTAGAAACATTTTAAAGTAGAGGAAGCCCACTGGATATAAACCGGTGCATTGATGTACCAACCTCTCAGATAATGTACTAATTTGTACTGGTTCCTATGTGGCTCAAACACATAGGATTGTGGAACCAATAAAAAGAGTACAACATTAAGTAATTGTAAAAAAGTTTCATTTATAAATCAATCCTTAAGATACGCGTTCTTGGGTATACACAAATCGATTTTTGGTATTTTCTCTTCGTTACGAGTTGAGCTCCCTAGGCGTTAATGCTCATCTAAAATTGTATTTTTTTTTTCTAAGTCGTGTTTTAAATTTTACATTATCATTGTGATTGTGGAATTGTCTCAAAATCACGTATGCTGTATAAAACATTGCGTAAAACTGGTACACTAAACTTAACAAGTATTAAATTAGTACTAACAATTGGTTTATCAACCTATATTCTAAATCATGGTAAAAATGGATCTAATTCCTAATCTTTGACAAATTTGGAATTTTCTTTCACAAACGATGATGTCGTTTCAAGAATTGTCCCAAAATAACGACAATTTGGAAATTGCATCACACTTTATGTGATTTTAGAATCTCTTTGCGATCATGGTGATTCTCTCGTCATAATGAGAGGGGACGCGATTTATGGGAATCGTGATGATCCCCGCATTAGTTCCCGAATAACAACCTAGACAAAGTTCATTAAAAATAATAATTTTAATGTTCTTAATTGTTATCATTGTGTCAAATAAGATAGTAACTTGGGCAAAGTTCAAAATCAATATTGGGACGATAATAAATTTTCCAGAAAGTAATACAAAAATCATGTATGGACATGTTTGTTCGATTTTGAGTCAAAAAATATATGGTTTTTACATGGAGTGCATGCTGCCTCAAACTTATGCTATTTAAATTCAAAATTCAAATGAGGATTTGCAACTTGCGGATTCTAGACTCTTTAGGAGGTTTAAGAACAGATAATGAGCTCTCAGTGCATTTCGGGAGTTTCATGTTGTTGGGAATATCGCTCAACCCAGTAGAATAGTTTCATTAGATGGAGTGAGTATGTATTAAAAGGAGAGGATGATATTCCACTTTGGTGGCTACTATGTGGGTCTAATGAGGAATGAGGAGGAATAAACAGAATCTTCTGCACTCTCTTGCAAGTTAGAGCATTGATGTCAATCAAGCATAATTTGGAAAGAGAGTGTAGGAGGTCATGGTAAGCTTTGGTGAGAATATTGGCCAGTCAAAAGGTAAACAAGACATGCTGAAGATGAAACTTCCTGGAGCTCGACTTTGTTCCTAATAGGGGTGAGCATTCGGTTTATTCGGTTCAAACCGAACCGAATTTTCAAAAACCGAATAAACCGAATTTTCAAAAACAGAAACCGAAACCGAACCGAATCAAACAAGAACCGAAATTAAACCGAACCGAAATAATCGGTTCGGTTTTCGGTTTATTCGGTCTATGAAATCTAAAATAGAAACTGAACACCCAGTGTAAAATTTTCTTGCTTTAGCACATTTAACAACACATAATTATTTCCATGGCACACAATAACAGCCCAATCTCCATTTGATCAGAACAATAAGTATGAAACATTGTTCCTTTGGTAAGTCAAATAGCACAAAAATCAATTCTTTTCCAAACAAAACAAGAAAGTTAAGCCCAACAATAAGCCGAACAAGAAATGAAGAAGAAAAAACCCAATCCTGTGAACCTCACGAGCTCCTTGAGCGTCTGCCAGGTCCCTCGTCAAGTCGTCATCGACAGGATCAACGCCCTCGACCCACCTCCGGCCTCCGGGGACGTGCTGTAGCAGCCGGTTCATGGGGAGGAATGCGACGATCTTCTCGGATCTCGTCCGCGCCCTGGCGACGACGTCGACGCCAGCGCCGGCAAGGATGAGTGGCCCCAATTCCTGTGGATGGGGGTGGGGACCCGATACCCTTTCTTCATGACCCCGCGGAACGTGACCGGAATGAGCACGACAGTCCCATGGTTGTTTCGAAGTGGGAAGAAGAAGAGAGAAAGAGGAAAGGAACTAGGTTTTTTTTTTTAGTGGGAGAGGAGAGCAGCCGTTGGGATTTTTTGAGAAAGAAAAGTAGTGAGAATGAGAGGAGAGAGAAAGAAAGAGTGAATTTATAGTTAGGGTTGAGGGTATTTAAGTAATTGTCCTTATTCGGTTTTCGGTTTCAAACCGAACCCGAATCCAATAACCGGACCCGAAACCGAAAACCGAAATTTGGGCATTCTAAAACCGAACCCGACCCGAAATTTTTTTAGACCGAACCGAATTCCTTATTCGGTTCGGTTCGGTTTTCGGTCTGAAACCTAATAATGCTCACCCCTAGTTCCTAAGGAATTAGGGGTGTATATATATATATATATATATATATATATATATATATATATATATATATATATATATATTTGAAAGAAGGTAATTCTGGCGAACGCTCGCACCGGGAATCGATCTCCTGACCACTCTCTTAACCACTAGGCTAGAGGTCATTTGCTATATATATATATATATATATATATATATATATATATATATGTGTGTGTGTATATATATATATATATATATATATATATATATATATATAGCAAATGACCTCTAGCCTAGTGTGTGTGTGTGTATATATATATATACACACACACACACACTAGGCTAGAGGTCCATTTGCTATATATATATATATATATATATATATATATATATATATACACACACACTAGGCTAGAGGTCATTTGCTATATATATATATATATATATATATATATATATATATATATAGCAAATGACCTCTAGCCTAGTGTGTGTGTATATATATATATATATATATATATATATATATATATATATATAGCAAATGACCTCTAGCCTAGTGGTTAAGAGAGATGCATGCGGCCCGAGTGGTCAGGAGATCGATTCCCGGTGGGAGCGTTCGCCACAATTACCTTCTTTCAAAATAAATAAATATATATATATATATATATATATATATATATATATATATATATATATATATATATATAAAGTCCTATCTTTTCAACCTCGCTGAATACCTGAATGCCGAATTTGTGATTATGTGAGCTGCAATTTGCAGTAGGAAAATAAATCAAGCATAGTTATTATGGGATAGGCTATCAAAATTAGGAAAACACCAAGGGTATTGGGTGCAGGGATGAAGGAGGGGATTAATCTTACGGCTAAATGGCCGCCGGCTTAGTAGTAAGGGCATAAAGAGGGTTTCCGGCTTTGCAACTCAAGAATCAGTGATAAAGGTGGCCAGGTTTTGGATATTGACAGAAGGGAGTTCCGGCTAATAAAATAGTTGGAATAAAGGGTTGTGGAAGAGTTGATAGGGAAGGAAAGAGATATAGAGAATGCTGCACACCTTTCTTGAAGGATTTCCGTCTAAATTGATAACACAAGTTACAGGGAGGAGAAGAAATTGCTCATTTGGAGCCATAAATTTCATTCTTTCAATTTTAGGGATTCAGGAGTTTGGAGCCATAACCAATATTTTCAAAGCTATAAGACTCCTAATCCATGTAGAAGTAGGATTGTACAAGAAAATAATAACTTATACATAAACGACAACTCCTGATACAAGAGTCCTAATACATGTAGAGTACTAATAGAGTAAATTAAACCTGATATTAATTTAATGAAATTAAATAAGCCATGTGTAATGCCTGAATACTGAATCAACTCAATTAGAGTCAATTTCATAGTAATCTGGGTCTAGTCCCCATCATAAGGTTCCTCCAATAGTACATACATGTGTAGGACCATTAGGTTATATCAGCAGACGTCCCCTTCTGAACTTTTGATAAGATTATCAAATTGGTCCCATTGGGTGAATTGGCACTGAACTTTTGATGATTTTTTCCCTATGTTCACTGTTATATTTAAACTTCCATCGTTATAATATGATTCGTTGAATTTAATATCCATTAACCTAAATATTTCTGAGATTACTGAATGATTAATGATCTTACAGAATTCCCGGACGGCTTCTGATGTCAATCCGAGGACCAATTATGCCATGTATGGTAAGCTTTCACATTTTTCACATCATGCTCTCTGCCTGAGATTATTTATGTATAATTTTCTTACTTCCTCAATTTTTGCTTATTCATATTTTTAGTCTGCTTTCTTCCTCGACATTTTGTATTAGATTTTACCTCATGCACCATGTCAGTTTGACGACTGTGATAATTAGTTAATTTTAGCATTTATTAACATCTTCAAATTTATTTATAACCGATAAATGATTGGCTTTATGTAAGTGACATAACGTTTATAGTTTTATCCTTCTTGGGACAAATATTGCATGCCTCCATTCTCACTCAACTCCCAATTTAGTGGGATTCAGCCTTAGTTGGCCAGGAGATCCAAAGTTTTGATGTAGTTACTCAAAATATCACCTTAGAAGTCATTTCCTACTCTTCTAAGTTTCAAAACTTTGGTAGATCAACTGCAAACTTTACCAAAATGGCTATGGAGATGACTGATGCACACTGGGACCATGTTCATGTCCGAACAAGATGATTTGGGAAGCATTTTGCAGCACCAGAAAATTCAACAAGACAAACCAATTAACCTACCTCTTATTATCATTGTCTATTACACTTTGGATGGAGATCCATTTTCATCTCTCACTGACTTCTCCCAAGATGCCTTTCACGGCATGTCTGCAACAAATTTGACAATTGAATATTGATCCCTCTATTCTTTGACAGAAGTTACATATTTGCTTTGTGTCTTGATGCTACCAACCAAGGTGAGTTATGTTTAAAGATACTTCATGTGGACCCTCTTTCATCTCTAATAATTATGTCCAATAGCCCCACATTGAATATATGAAGAATTAGCATAAACTGTTGGAGCTTGGTTGGTTGGATGGGTTATTGATGGGAGCTTGGGAGAAGAACCCTTATCTCACAACCGATATACTATTTAAGCCGATTTGTTGTTATCTTAAACACATAACTACTGTCAGGGTAGTCTTATTATTATCTCACAGGATATTAGTAACATTCTCATATCTTGGATGGTGTTCTACTATGCATGAATATGATCCAATGGCTGCTATAAGGGAGGTATACTAGTGGAAAATTGGCTTATAAACTACTTCTGATGATCCTTGGCCTCATTATGGGAGTACTTAAGATTGTAAGGGATGACATTTACTTACACCTTCATTTCCGGTGTTGCATATTTTCTGATTTCGCGTAGGATTTTCTGGGTGTGCGACATTGCATAGTTGCACTAGACCAACATGCATAAGGTTTTTTGAGGTTCTTCAGATGCTGAACAAGGACAAGCAGTTGCTATATCTTTGTTAGTGAGAATATGTTCCTTCTTGACACCAATTCAAGATTTATACCTAAGAATAAGATAATATTTGGACACAATCTAACCTTCTGACAGTTTCAAATTCTGAGCAGATTAACACTTTGAAGTTTGCTCTCACCATGAATTTTTAATGGCCCTATAGAACATTATCTGTTGTAAACAGAGATGAGAAGTGATATGTTTGTCTTGACAATAAATCCCATTTCTCATAGTCCCACGCTTCTTCAGGTGCTAAAAGTGACCCAAGTCCTCCAGAACAATAATTGGCATAATGAGATTAAAAACAACAAGAAACCTTCATCCAAATGAGATATAGGGGCCTTGTTCTTTGTAACAAACTAAGTTCTCTAACGAACTGCACTCAGTAAATAAAGGTTAAACCAAGCATTGTACTTCAGTACTTGCCATGGAGGCATTAGTGTATTCCATAAGTTTTAAGGGGGTTAGTCAGTTGAGATTCATAATCACAAGAGGTGATTTCAAATCTAGTGTTAGTCAATTAGGATTTCGAGATAAGGTTTAGTAACACTCTTTAGTCAATTTTTTATTCAAAATCCACTATAGATTGAGATTTTAAATAACATGGGATTGTTTCTATTGCAAAATTTTCATATTATAATAACTTGTTGGAAAGTTGCGGTTTTGAAACACAAAAGGCCCGTCTTCTAACTCCCGATCTTTAAGTACCTTTTTTCTCACTGTCGTATGGGTACCTCTCTTTTCCTCTCCAAAGTTGCAACCCGGCTTCCTCCCTATCAACTGCCTCCTCAAGTCCCTTCTTATGGTCTCGTCCTCCACGTCGACTAGCCTCTGTCTTCCCGCAGAGTACTTCCACCTCTGTCCTTCCACCTGGTCACAATCCTTCAACGCACAACCTCCTAGTCTACCTCCACTACTACAAACGACAATAACGGTGATCGATTGATTGTCCATAAGCTACCAACCAATGGAGTACGACGATTGTACGACGGTTACGACAAGAAGAAGATGAGGCGATTTTTTTTCTTGAATGTAATATACTGTTTTTTGTTGTACTTCTTCATGAATTGTTTCAACAAAAACAACTTTTGTTGAGCAAGATGATTGTGTTGTGATTGTTGTAGGTTTGTGTTGTGATTGTTGTAGGTTTGTTCTGTAATTGCAAAACTTGGAACCAGAGCAATATGTTTTTTTGTATTATATAAATATGAATGTGTTTGTTGATTATCCCCAATAGCTTGTTGTAAAAGATTATTCATCAATTGCAAATTTTGGAATGGAAACAATTTGTTTGTCGATTATCCCTAATAGCTTGTAAAAGATATGAGTGAGAATATATGTCAATCAATGTATTTATCTTTATCAAGGTTCTAAATGGCGGTAGGCGGGTGCGCGGCGGAGAGAGTCCGCCTACCGCCTAGCTGCTAGGCGGTCGATACATTTTGAACATTTTTTACTATTTTACCACTGTTTTTTTTTTTTGGCATAATATGCATATTTTAAGGGTGTTTCATGCATAACTAAGTTGTAGAACAAATATTTGTAAAGTTTTAGTTTTATAAAAGTGAACCATAGGCCCATAATGGTTACAAAACTTTTTTGGCCAAAATATCTTGTTAGGTATTGCTCCTCCTTGGCGTCCGCCTACGCCGCCTCACCTCCGCCTATGCCGCCAACCTCCGTTGGCCGCCTACTCCACCGCCTACCGAAAAACGGTGCGGAGGGAGACCGCCTACTGCCTAGGCGGGCTAGGCGGCCGCCATTTAGAACATTGATCTTTATCATGACAACGATATGAATTATCGACTGATTTTGCCAATTTATAATAAGGATGGAGAAAATGAAAAATATATCCTCATAATGTTTGTCGATAGAAAAATAATGCAAATTATGTTTATCGATTTTACATCCTCAGTGACTTCCTTCCAAGCTCAGGGTGCCCTATATACTAGGGACAAATGGGTACCGGAAGATGGATCTGGTTAGTTGATTTCGTCAATTATGAATTGATGAAAATAGGAAAAAAGAGATGCAAACTTACATCCTCAAGGTGTTTGTTAATTGTCTCCAATGACTTCCTTCTAATATGGTTTGAAAATTTGTCTTCTTCTAAGCTATTTGCTATCAACAAAACTTTTGTTATATTGAGTGTATATTTTTGTTTCAGAAAGATAATATGGTTAATCTTTTATTGAAACTTTTACATTCATATTGAATTAAAATTGAATATTTTTTGTTTTGTATTAAAGTTGTTAATAAATATATAGTTTAATAACTTTGCACCCAATTTACATGAACAACTTGTAACATGATCAATGATGTTTATCACAATTTATATAAAAAAGTTATTTCTTTTAACAATTTATCTTAATTACAATGCAAAACTTGTAAGTAATTTATCTTTAGAATGATGATTTTAGAAACATAATGTGATTGTAGTTTTAGAATCATATATATTTTGAAATCACCATGTTTTGTACAAAATTACTACGATTGTGATTTTGAAATCACAATCACATTGTTTTTCTGAAATCCAGATTGACTAACTCCCAAGTGAATTGCCTCCATGTTTCAAATCATACGTTTGCTGGAGATTATTTTGGATCTCTTGGAATGGTGTTTCATATGTTGTAATATTAGTACTCAAACTTGTCATATGTTTTGATACTCAAACTTGTAATAATTTTTTATGTTTTTCATATTTAAAAAGTTTGGTATAGGACTTAACAGGGATAATATGCATCACAATTTCATTGTTTAAAAGTCACTCTCATATGGATTGGGTTTTATACATTTTGTGACTACACTTTAATCGACAACTGAAAGGACAAATAAAAATGGAATTCCTAAGGCTCAATTGGGGATTGCTGCTGCTTCAAAAAAAAAAGCAGTAGCAGAAGCAGTTTTTGGCAGCAGCCATTTATCTGTTTTCAAAAGCTGCCCCAAATTTGAATCGCTTCTCAAAATAATAAGTAAAAGCAGCCATGATAAGCAATCCCAAACCTAAATCTGTTTTTGACTTTTTATACAAAGGTTTTCCCGTGATTCCAAGGTTTCATCAAAAAATGCAATTTTGCTAGGATTGATTGGCTTCTAGATGGCTAGGAGTGGGCCTAGCATCTAGGGGCCTAGGCAAGACATAAGATGAGCCTAGGCAATATTAAGCCTTTTCCAATATTGTTGAAATAAATATTTTAACCTTCAACCCTTACCACAGCTATATGACTTTGGTGAAGTGACATGGACTTTAACATGTATCATAGTAACTTAGGTTTAAATCCCTCTGATGCACATTTGGATCGGATTTTATAAACTTTTTTTTCTTCTGCTATGTGAATCTAATTCTCGACCAATAAAATGGGAATGTGACCTACATGGGCAAGTTGGAACAATATAAATATTTAATCTTCAACTCTTACCACAACTCTAGGATTTTGGTGCAGTGGCAGGGAGGGATAGAATCATTTAAGATTGTCATTAAATTGGTGTTAAGCCCAAGACGAAACAAGTATTGGTTAGTCCAAGACCATCCTATTAACTGTCTAGCCTAAGACCAACGTGTTAATTATCTGACACATGGTTACCTAATTCACCTTGTAGGTAGCGTTCCACAATTGGATAACACATGTTTCAGATCATGGAATGTGGAAGTTCATTTTCTGACAACTGAACACAACATATACTTGGATTTCCCGTCAACCTTTTAAAGGAGAAGATGTAGTTCTTTTAGTTATTTTTTGATAACAATTTTAGCATGGTTTAAAGTATCGGCCGATACCGATCCTATACAGCTGATACCGATACGGTTTGGCATGTCCCGATCCGATGCCGACCGATATCCGATACTGACCGATACCGACAATGGAGGTCTCTTTTTCGGTCAATTCAGCAAAAAAAATTAAACGGAAAAGACAAATCAGCAAGGGTTTAAAGCATAATAAGGTTGTAAAAACATGTAAAAGTAGAAAATCAATCTATTATATGTAAACCAATCGGTAAGGGTGACTACTATTTCATTTAATTTCAAAATACTAAGAAATAACACCGAAAATACTTAAATTTATGCCTAAATGTATAAAATATATGTTTTAAATGTAAATAATTTATTAATAATTATTTGTTTTCCGGTACCAAAAAATCCGATACTCTGATCCAAAACCGCCGATACTACCGATATCGCCGATACCAATACTCATAGGAATAGTCCGATACCGATTCCGATACTGTGAACCTTGAATTTTAGAGTCCAAGGCTTGCTACTTTATTGTAAGGACATCATTTATCCCAAATTTTTGGGGTCAGGGTTTTGAATCTTTAATTGTATTAAGCTTAGTTAAGGGCCATGTCATGTATAACACTAAAAAACTATATCTTTCTTTAAGCCTTCTTAACACTAACCAAAACCATATCCTTCTTTAAAGATTGTCCACACATTTTCTTCCGACCCCAAGTTCGGATAAAGGAGAAGGGGTTGCTTTAGGTTGCTGATAGCCAACATAAAACATTGTCGAGCTCTAGAAGGGTGCGATTATACCAACACACCAAATCCTATAAGAACTCTGCAATTAAACGTACTTGGGCGAGAGTAGTACTAGGACATCATGGGAAGTCCTAATTTAGTTTAGCACCCTTGTGAATCTTTTTTAGTTCTGAATTTATGATGATGCTATATTATGGTAATTTATTAAGTTTGAATCTTAAATAAACTTTTTGTATTATATTAGATACTTGTTCCTTAAAAACGTTCCACATTCTAGATATACTTTTTGTTTCTGTGATAAGCGTTCCGAACAACCCTACTCCCAACATACCACGTTCCAGTTTCTTTCCACATTCCAGGTAACCTTGGTCATGCCCAAGACCAACTTGTTTGACTGTCAGCCTCATCAATAAGCTGTGTCTAGATTTGGATGTACTACTATAAAGGCCTGGTTCCAGATTGAGTTAGCTATGGTATCATTATGCCACTAACTTGTGCATTTTATGCTCATAAAGAACAACTAAAGATGCTGTGAATGTTTTATTATGTATTGCGCAGCACCAATTCAAGTCAAGGAACCTTGTCATCTGAAATTATCATCAACGGAAGCCTAGTGAGCCCTGATCGATAGAGTTCTATTCACCCTGTATATAATGGGATTTAAATCTTGACCTTTTGGGTAATACTGGTCTGCCTGCTCTCAATCGTGCTAGGCCCATGTCCAGGCTAATTGCCAGCCAAAACTATGAAATGATGGAAGTCGTAGCTTTGGTTCTATAAAAATACTTGTACAGTTGATATTCCTATTTTATTATCTAGGATTAACTAGTTCAGATTGATGCGATCGGTCATTATAAGATAACTCTGCACTATAACCTTGATGATTGTTCCCTCAGATGTAGTACAGTGTAGGCTAGGGTTACTTGTACATAATCAGAGATGAATTTTGAAACAAAGAAAGGTGAATGAGGTAGAATGCTAGAGGCACGAAGAGAGAAATAATGAAGTAATGATAGCTCGTTCTCAAAAGGCTCTGAAATATTCTATTTATTAAAAAAAATTCTGTATGAGTTGTCCATATGGTATCTCATGTATATTAAGACTCCTAAAACCTTCTAAACCAAGCATGCTTTACCAAACATGCAATTTGCCTGTGTTATGATAGGGACTCGCAGTATTCAATAAGTTTGCGAGGAAAACTTTACTAATATGACCTAAACTTCTACTTATCCAGTTTCAGACTTCAACAGAATGAGAATGCCTCCAAAAGTAAAAAAAATTCCGTAAACTCATATCTATAATTTGATGCTTTAAGGATCAAAGTATGGGCAACTAAAAAACATGTCAAAAAATTAGCGCAGCTGAAACAAGAATGCTAAGATGGATTTGTGGCAATACATTGAAAGATAGGATAATAAATGAGCGTATTCGTGGAAAGTTGGAAGTGGTACCAATTGAGGATAAGATGAGGGAAAATCGTCTTAGATGGTTTGAACATGTAAATGCAGACCAATAGATGCACGAGTTAGGAGCAGTAAGATGTTAGTCAAAGGAGCTGCTAATTAGGAGCGATAAATTATTAGTCAAAGGAGCTGTTAGAACTTGAGGTAGACCTAAACACACTTGAATTGAGTCGGTAACAAAGGATGTGATTTTTTCTAATGTTACAACGGACGTGGACCTTAACGGAGCCGGTGGAAGAAAAGGATTCGAATAGCTGACTCAAATATGTGATAAAGGCTATGTTGTTGTTGATCTCTATAGTTTGAATTGAATTTATGGCCCTATAGATAGTAGATACAGTTGACTCTTTAAAGTAAAATTAGTTTTTTTTTATCAACCCATGTAGGAAATCATGGTTCCATCATACAGGTCCTAATACGAAGCATTAGTTATTCAACCTTATCCCTGTATTCCTGAGACAATTCGGCCAAAATGGTGGTACTTGAAAGATGTTTGGAGGTTGTGTACAAAATGATGAAGCTCCCAATTTTCCTTAAATTAACGTACCCAACATGCAGCTTTCTCCAGTTACAACATTTATCCCTTTTGTATGTCAGTCCACCCTCACAGTTATTTTTGTACGATTGTATTTTATTTGCTGTTGATACTGGTTACATGACTTGGGTATTCGTTGCCCCATGACATTGTGTGATCCAAAATTGTGCCTGATGGCTTCAGCACTAAAAACTCTTATTGTCTATATAATCTTTATAGGTCATATTTCAGTGGAAGATTTGGAATTAGCTGAACAAATGGATGCTTTGGGTCTACCTATTTCCTTCAGGACAACTAAGGAGGCAGGTGCTCTGTAATTATAGTCTTCAGTTTTTTAAGTCTATCTTAATAAACTGTGCTCACTGTTTTTTTCCCCCACTCAAGCTTCTTGTCTACTTTATAGCCTGACTAATTGCTTCAACAGCAGCAGAAGAATGTGTATACCAAAGGAAAAAAGAAAGGCGCACATGCAAAGTCTGTATCTTCTGATAACATCGTGTGTGAGGTAAAAGATCGTCAGTTGGAGGATATTGCTTCGTCCATTATTTTGCATGATAGGACACATGTACCTTCTTCTTGTGAGACTGCTGAAGGTGATTCTGAAGGAAATCATCATAATACTATTGGGGAACGCAGTAGAGGTAGTCTCCTCTTTGATGAAGAGTTAGTTGGTGTAGATGCTGATGTCCTTGGTGGAAATGACAAGAAGCACGTGAGTGATGAAATGACTGATGTGCTTATAGATAACCATGTGGTAAAAGATCCCATACCTGACGAAACTGATGTGGGAATGAGTTTGGATCAGTTATTAATTGCAAATGGTGGAAGCTGCCTTCAAAAGGTTTCAGAAGATGCCACATATGGATTTGAGCAGGAGGGGGAATCCATTAATAAACAATCTCAGAATAACTACTTTGAAGACTCATCATCTACATTATTAGATATTGCCCATGCGATTAATAATTCTTCAACATTATGTCCCAGCTCCACAGAGTCGTCTTTGTTCTCCGCACAGATTGATCATGAGATTCCAGAATGTCCTGATAATTCTGTGCTCTGTGAATTTGGTGAGTGGAGAGTAGTTTGGGATTCGTTCTACAAGAGAAATTACTTCTACAATTGTCAATCAAAGGAGTCAACCTGGTATCCTCCTTTAGGTTTGGAGCATTTCACATATTCTTGTAGCACATCTAATTCGAATGAAATGTTTGCTGATGCAACTGGTGTGGATGCATGCCTTGGGATTGTTTATGATGGCATCCAAGATAAGAATATACATGATATAGAGAGTACTAAATTGTTCGAAGAGAGTGAAAATGCTTTTGAATGTTTAAATCAGTCATCACAAGAGATCTCATGCGAACTCAGTGGCCTCACTGTGAATTATGAATTTGAAGATCCAGATTCACGTCCTACTCTTTGTGAAATTGGGAAGGGCCGAGCTTCATCCAAATTGTTAGATGTCAATGATCATGCAATAGGTAGTATTTTAAAAGTTCTGCTTTTTGTACTTTTTGTAATACAAAAAGTTCTGCTTTTTGTATTTTAAAAGTTCTGCTTACTTAATTTATCAGAAGCCTAAAGTTACCACATTATTTTTGTACTTTTTGATCATAACATTTCAAGATTTACTGTTTGTAAGTTTGACATTTACAATCTCGTAAACAGATAGTGATATCGAATGTTTTGATTCACAAGAGAAGAATGACATGTACAATGACAAACTGAGTGTGCCTGACATACCAGTTGAACTAACGGTGAGCAGGTACCAACTTATCTTCTTCATGTTTTTCATAATTAGCATCGTCTTTTTCTAGCCTGTGATTTTTCTTCCATATCTGATTCCATGGCAGTTTAATCACTACTTTGGTTGAGGTAGACGATGAAGAAAACATGAATACTTTACCAGAGAAATATCTGACTACTACAATGAATGAGCTGGACTGTCATGATATTGCTTACAAGGAAAGGAAAAAGAGAGTAAGAAGATCCCAAATGCGTAAGAAAATATTACTTGCACTAGCTTGTTGTGAGTTCATTTAGGGTCTGCTTGGTAACGGTATTTTCATCGGTTTTGGGGTATTTTTGAACCGACCGTTTATGAAAACTCCTGCTTGTTAATTTTTTTGAGGCACTGGTTTTGATTGGCTCAAAAATCCTCCAAAACCGGTGTAATGTAATTTTGGTTGGCTTTATAAACACTCAAATCGGTGGATTTTGAGGAGTTTAATTATTTTATTCCATTTATATCCTCACCAAAAATATATAATTATAACTACTATTACTAATACTCTACCCAATTTTTTCTTTCTCATTTGTGTTTCTCTTCTACTTCTTCCAAACTATGGTTACTTTCTCCGGTGAGTTTCTAAAATCTCTCCCCTACTTTCAACCAGGCGTTTCTGTCATTTCATGTGTTTCTATTATTTTGGTCAAATATGAAAGTTTACTACCTCCTGATCGATGCTTGGACTCGGTGCCAGTTCTCGTGTTGGGGACCGTTTTGTTTATATATCGACATATAGGTAATTTTATTTGCATAAAAAACTTTCAGAACCGCTTGTTAATGAATTACCAAGCATTGGTTGGACTGGTTTAAAAGTCGCTACTTAAAACCATCCAAAACCGGATCCCTCGTAACCGCCAACCGGTACTCTAAAAACACCTCATAATTGTTATCCCTACAATTGCCAAGCAGACCCTTAGGCCTCGTTTGGTTCGCGGAAAGGAAAGAAAATTGATTCTATGATATTTCCTTTCCATTGGGAAATTGCAATTCCAATCAATTTCCTTTCCGATGTTTGGAAAAACCAAGGAAATTGAGAGGGAAAGTGAATCCTTAGAGGGGGAAAATGAATCCTTAGGTTGTTGGGAGGAACCACTTTCCCCCCTATTTTCCCTCCTCTTGGGAATCAAATTCCTTTGGCATCCAAACAAAGGAAATAAATCACTTTCATTTCCCAAGGCTCCAATTCCGCGAACCAAACGTGGCCTTAGTGTTTCTTTTCTAATTTACAAATGGAAAATGATAGCTGGCTCAAAATATGTAGGAAATAGTTTTAGATTTTGATGGAGTTGAAGAAGATTGATGATTTCCTTATATTTTCTACTTTCTTTTTCTGAACTTTTTCCTTTTAATTCAAGTGAAAGGAGGCTGCATACAGTATTGACAGAAACGAGAACTGCCGCAAGGAATGGACAAGTGATGCCAGTTTGCGGTTAGAATTGTACATAAGGCTTTAGTTCTTCATAAATACCCTACTGTTCATCTGTTCAAATACTTTAGGTAACCACCAAACTAGAAATGGTAATATTTTACTTCCAGAACTATCTAAATATCCTATGATCGAGAGTTGAGACATATTATGCTTTTGCGAATAAGGGTTGAAGGGTAGAGATATATTATCATGTGTTTTGTTAATTGCAAGACTTCCTGTTTTCTCTTGCTCACCTCTCATGAGAGAAAATTAGATAAGTCTTAACTTTGGCTTGCTGATAATTTTAGTATCATCTGATGGCATTGCAATTATTTTTAGTTTAAAGTATCAATGAAAAATAAAATAGTACATATGGTCCATCATTCTCTATTTTCCCCTTTTTTGGTGTTATGCGGTGGAACCTTCCACAAACATTATACACATACATGACTATTGTATGATGATGGCTGTGCAAATATGTATGTATTGTTACATACATATATAAGAAGAAATGTCCACTTAACCAGTTGCTCAGAATAATAAAAATGGCTGGGGTATGTGTGTCACTCAATCTAGACGTTTCATTTATAGCGTCAATATAATAGTGATATTCTGGTATAATCATGATTTGATGACTTCAAGTGTCCTTTTAAGTATCTCGATTTCCATCTGTACATGTGGCTTGACACATCAGTGTGTTGGGGAAGTGGCGGTTTATGTCTTTTCTATGGGAATCCATTCGATTCCATTTTTCACCCAGGTGAAAGTCTACGGACTTGAGAGTGGACACAACTTGTTATTCCCGAAACAGATCTTAGATGGAAGAACGTGAGTCGACAGAGTGATTTGGCAACACTTCGAGGAAGGTGCACAACTGAGATCTCGGAGGATTCAGAGAAACGAAATCAAATGTAACACTTCGAAGAAGGCACAAATGAATTTCGTAGCAGCAACGACGAAAGCCTACAAGTGGTTTCTGATTAGATCAGAGAAGCACAAGAGGTTTCTGATTAGATCAGAGGAGAAGAGAAGGAAAGAAGAAAAAGAAAGGCATTTTTGCTGGGGTGATTAGATCACCGTTGCTTAAAGCAAGATTCGCCTTTATACGATCCGCTTCCAGGAACCAGTAAGTTCTCAAAGAACTTCTGAAACGCTCGTTTAGTCAATTTTTGAGACTTGAACGGGCTCCCTGGACTTCACGGACTCCCTTAACTCTCTTCTTTGGTGCATCTCAGAAAGGAGGCTAGGGGGCTCTATTTATTGAGTGGAGTGAGACTTCACCATTTCTTCTATCCGATGTGGGACTAAAATACCAATACTCTAAAATAGAGTTTGATATTTTACATCATCACACAATCAGCATAGTCAAGTGCCAGTCCACGTCTACCCCCCGAACACATGTCCGTGCATGCACGAGGCATCCTGGAGTCCGTGTCCGAGTCCGAGTCCGAACGACAAAAATCAACTTGCATCCTTGTTGGAATTAATCCTTTTTCCTTCTAGAAAAATACTCCCATATGGCACCCACTTGTGCCCTACCACACCTCATGTGCATACCTCAACACAAGCAAATGCATTATATTGAGATACTCACCATTTGGTGTAGCCGATGTGGGGACTATCTTTCTTAGTCTAAAGGCAAAAATACCAACAATTTTTCACATATCTCAATATATGGGTTGAGCGTTCCCCACAGTGACTGCTCATCATGCATTAGGAGAGATGTTGCTACGACTTGAATCTTTCCGCATGGGTTAAATAACATCATGATACAAGAATGGACTAAGCCTTGAATTCTGCACCATAACTACAATTCTTTTCACTCACATAATGACATCAACTGTGCTTCTGGCTGCACATTAAAGGCCTTGTGCCAGCTTGGTTTCGGTGTATATATATTGGGTGTCTACAAAGTTTACCTCAAGAGACGGCCTATATCTCTATCCATACACTCTAGGTGAGTTCTTTTAAAGAGTCTTGGCATGAAGTCTTTCGCTTCCTTACGGTGCTACGCCGCTATGACATGGTCCGAAGCCGAGGCAATACCTCATGTGGTGTCATACCACTGTAGAACGAGGCCCGGCCTCTTTGTAGTGCCAAACTATCCAGCATGAAGCCTTTCGCTTCCTTGCGGTATTACGTCGCCGTGACATGGCTTGTAAAGCCGAGGTACTGCCTCATGTGGTGTCACACCACTGTAACATGAGGTCCAGCCTCTTTGTAGTGCTGCCTACCACTCTTCATTCTACAACATTAGGCCCACTTGCCTATGTGCGGTGCTACGTCGCTGTGAGTTGGCTCGAAGCCGAGGCTTTACCCTCACTAGGTACCTCATGTAGTGTCACCCCACTGTAGGATGGAGTACTACGTTCCTTTGTAGTGATGTGCTACCCATGCTTCCTGTAAAGCACGTCGGACATCCCAAATGCTCGAGAACTCATTAAGGCTTCCAAGCCATCCTCTCACAGGACTTTGTTCTATACAAAGAACAAACTGTAGACAACAGTGGTTCTGAGTTCATAACCTTGCAAGGTCCCAAAGGATTGCCTACTTACAGTAGTTCTGGGTCTGAAACCCCGCAATATCCAAAGGGATTGCCCACTAATAGCGGTTCTAGGTACGTGACCCCGCAATATCCAAAGGACTGCCCACTAACAATGGTTCTAGGTCCGTGACCACGCAGTATACTAAAGAATTGCCCACTGCACCTGATATTCTTCTAGTCAATGGTCCTCCCTTGAACCAGAAGCTAGATGCCTAGTAGATTTCTCTTTGAACTAATAGCATAAAATTTTATGGTAGGATTGCAGAGACACAATATCATAACGTCTTTAAGCCCATTTTTCTTGCTGACTCCTCGACCAGTTGGCGCTTGAGACCTTTGGTGAATGGATCCGCCAGATTCTCCTGTCTCCGAACATCCACTATGGCAATGACTCCTCTTTTGATGAGATCATTCACCGACCTGTGCCTTAATTGCACAGTCCTCTTCTTGCCATTGAAGAGGTCATTTGATGCCACCGCTGCAGTCGACTGGTTGTCACAATAAATTGGCACTGCCAGAATATGTGCACCACCCACAGGAAGATCGTATCCGGTTGTCACAATACATCAAACCACCCGAATTTGCGTACCAACTACAGAAAGATCCTTCCTGAGCTCCCGAAGCCATTCTGCTTCATACCCGAAGTAATTTTGCTTCATCCGCTGCAGCTAACAAAACTCAGATTCCATAGTGAGAGAAATGTTCGCTTCTCCGACTTTTTCGATATAGTACCACTACCCATGAATCTGCTTTTTTCGACTTCCTCGATATAGCAGTCTGCTTCTTCGACTTCCTCGATATAACAGTATTATCCATGTAGAAGATATAACCTCTTCTTTCTCTCATTCTGAGCACTGACTGGAATCGCTGAAGCCTTCTACCCCTACAGGGTAACTGATGTAGTGCATCTTTCTGAGTCCCTGAGAGATATCCAATTACTCTCTTCACAGCTTTCCAAAGATCAACACTTGGCTTGCTCATGAATCGACTCGTCATGCCTACATCAAAAGTTATGTTAGGCCTGGTGGTACTTATAGCCTACATCAAACTCCAAATGATGTTTGAGTACACCAACTGTCTGATGCTTCTCCAGGATCTGGCTTCAGCTTTTGATCACACCTGTAAGGAGTATCGATCCTTGGAAGATTCTGATATCCATATCATGTGAGCAACTTTCCATGTAGTGAGCTAGTGACAGGACAAGCTCCACTTCCGTCTGGATTATTTAAATCTCCAGGATGACATCCGCATCTCCCATGTCCTTCATACTGAATCTGGACGTCAGAAATATCTTTGTTCTAGTGACACATTATTATGTCGTCCACATAGAGACAAACGATGACTCCTTTCTCATCAGCGAACTTCGTGTAAACATACTTTAACAGTCTCGCTGACCTTGTAGCCTTTTGACCTAATAACCTGGTCAAATTTCTCGAGCCACAGATTGGGAGTGTACTTCAAATTGTACATAGAATTCACCAACTTGCAGACCTTGTCTTCAATATCCTGAACGACAAATCTATCTGGCTGTTGTATGTAAATCTCTTCTGTCATTTTTCTATTCAAAAATACTGTCTAGACATCCATCTGATGATAGAACAACTTATGAATAGCAGCCACGACCATCGTCATCCTGATAGTTGACATCTTAGCTACTAGAGCATATGCGTCAACCTCATCAATCTCCTGTTCTTGAGCAAACCCTCTAGCCTTGAACTCATCATCAGTTCCTTCGGCTTTCGACATAGGTTTAGCTCATTCAGGCAGATTAACTAACACCCACTTATAATTGGATGTTACAGTCACTTATCATTGACTCTCT
Source organism: Iris pallida (assembly GCA_029216955.1). Lineage (NCBI taxonomy): Eukaryota > Viridiplantae > Streptophyta > Magnoliopsida > Asparagales > Iridaceae > Iris > Iris pallida. The sequence continues at coordinate 37,249,381 of JANAVB010009596.1, read as the reverse complement.
CCTCCAGAAGATCGCATCTCTGGACTTCATCACCTCATCAGCCTCCACGTGATGGATGATAAGGTTATCTCCGAAATCTTTCGGCCTTCTCACTTGCTTTGCTAACTGCTTAGCGAATACTGGTTCAAGTGTTGTTATCAATGACAACCACCTTCTGGACTTCTACTTCTTTGAAAGTACTTGCTCCTTCGGTACCAACGATATTCTCCGGAACATTCGTGAGAATAATGTTCTTATCCCTAGCAATTTTGTCTTCAAAGAATTCTGCCTCGCGAGACTCAATGATATAATTGATACAGTATCAAGTGATCTCCGAACATAGCTTACAACAGCTAATTTCAGAAATACTGTCTTTTTGGTCTTCATCCCTGACTTCTGAATCTTGATATCCGGAAGCTTCACGTATACCAGACACCCCCATACTTGAATGATATTCAAGTTAGGTCTAACCTTGAACCAGCGTTGATGAGAATCATAGTCAGATATACGAACGGTACTTTATTCAGCAATAAACGTAGTCGTACACGCAATCTATCCCCAGAAGCATATTGGAAGATCCGCAGTATATATATCATCATCTTTGACAGTGTCCTGATCTTCCTTTCTGACGCTCCATGGATTATAGATACTACGGAGCAGTCGTTTCATAGTCAATTTCATGTTCATAACAGAATGATGTGAATCCAAAAAACGATATTCTTTGCCTTGATCAATCCTGAGTGTATATACAGAGCAGTCGTTTCATGGCCAATTCGATGTTCATAACAGAATGATACGAATTCAAAAACCGACACTCTCCGCCATGATCACTTCTGAGTAGTTGTAGAACGGTTTAATGTTCAGCTTCAGCCCTGAAGTTCCTAAACTTCTCGAATGCTCCATCCTTCGACTTGAGAAGACATTCGAACGTGCATTTCGAGAAACACTTCGAACCGGCCTTGTGGAGAATTGATAAAAGTCACAGATATCTGAGTGTACTAACTCCAGAAGATCCGTACTTTAGCTCAATCGTCTGAGCAGCTTCCTGACAGTCTTGTCTCTGCACAGACCTCAAATCCCTCCACCTCCTTACCCCCACATTCTGGAGATAAGGTCCAGATAGGACATCTTGAGTCTGCTTCTATCATAGACCAACTCTCAGTCCATTTAATGAAGTAACTTCATCGCCATCAGCAGAAGTTCGAACATCCCTTCAGTACCGAACATCTTCTCGAAGCATGTTCCTCGCCAAGAAATTACCATCTGGTTAGTACGAATGTCATCCTTCAAGTCTGTATCAGACAACAGACTTCCTAAGATCAGATCTTCGAAAATCTCTGGTACGTGCAACACGCACTCCAGTGAACTTGCCGGTGGTCCATAACCACTATCTCGATCTTCCAGATCGCTATCGAGACCTTTGTCATAACAAGGCTCGTCCTCGATGAACAGCTCCTTCGAGAGCACACGTGGTCAGATGCACTAGTGTCCGACAACTAGTCAGCTACCACGCTAGATAACTCAACCTGTGCAACAATAGCAACCAAGTTAAGTAATCAAAACAACCAAGTTTAGCTATACCTGCTATTTTGGTTTGGACTTGGCCCCTGCAATCCTTCTTGAAGTGGCCCTTCTTGCCACAGTTGAAGCAAGCCTCATTGCCCTTAGGCTTTGGCTTGAATTGAGCTGACTTCACCTTCAGCTGGTGAGAGTCCTTAGCTCGTCTTCAACATGAATCCAGTGCAAGAGGTGTTCAAGATCCACCTCCATCTTCTTGCGGTGCATGTCCGCGATGAAATTGCTCCACTCAGGTGGGAGCTTGGCGATAATGCTCCCGACGACAAATGCATCGATCAAGGACATGCCGTCATCCGCCAGCTTCTAACGTAACTTGAGGAACTCCTTGACTTGAGGCAGCATGGTCTTGTCATCCTCAAATCGCATCCTCCAGACCTTTTCGGTCACGTGGATCTTGTTTTTGTTTTCATCTGTCTTGTAGAGATTCTCTACAGATTTTCAGACGTCCTTGACATGGACCGTCTTGCTGTATGACTCTGCCAGAGAGTCCTCCATAGAGTTCAAGATAAGCAATTTGCAAATGTTGTTATCTCTCCTTTATTTGGATTGCAGAGCAGTCGCCTCGGCGGCCCTTCGAGCATTTTCAGATTTAGGCTGACATTTCTCTTCCAGACGTTGTAATGTTCCTCGTCAAACTTCTCAAGTTTGTTAAAACTTGTGTCGAGAAGGTTTGCACGGTTGTTCTCCATCAGATCTAATCTTGCTTTGAAATTGTTATTCTTGAAACATATCTTAGGTGGAAGAACGTGAGTCGACAGAGTGATTTGGCAACACTTCGAGGAAGGTGCACAACTGAGATCCCGGAGAATTCAGAGAAACGAAATCAAATGTAACACTTCGAAGAAGGTACAAATGAATTTCGTAGCAGTAGCGACGAAAGCCTACAAGTGGTTTCTGATTAGATCAGAGAAGCACAAGAGGTTTCTGATTAGATCAGAGGAGAAGAGAAGGAAAGAAGAAAGAGAAAGACAGCTTTGCTAGGGTGATTAGATCACCATTGCTCAAAGCAAGATTCGCCTTTATACGATCCGCTTCCAGGAACCAGCAAGTTCCCAAAGAACTTCTGGAACGCTCGTTTAGTCAATTTTTGAGACTTGAACGGGCTCCCTGGACTTCACGGACTTCCTTAACTCTCTTCTTTGGTGCATATCAGAAAGAAGGTCAGGGGGCTCTATTTATAGAGTGGAGTGAGACTTCACCATTTCTTCTATCCGATGTGGGACTAAAATACTAATACTCTAAAATAGAGTTTGATATTTTACATCATCACACAATTAGCATAGTCAAGTGCCAGTCCACGCCTATCCCCCAAACACACGTCCGTGCATGCACGAGGCATCCTGGAGTCCGTGTCCGAACGACAAAAATCAACTTGCATCCTTGTTGGAATTAATCATTTTTTCTTCTAGGAAAATACTCCCACATGGCACCCACTTGTTCCCTACCACACCTCATGTGCATACCTCAACACAAGCAATGCATTATATTGAAATACTCACCATTTGGTGTAGCCGATGTGGGACTATCTTTCTTAGTCTAAAGGCAAAAACACCAACACGACTCTGGTAGTAATCATCCGTTTTATGGATCAGAATTTAAGAATCAAGTCTTAGCAATTCCCACGAAGGAGTTTAATATCAAGAAAATAGTGCTGTAATTGCTGATGGTGTGTTTTACTTACATTGGTATACTCCTATCAACAAGTAGTTTGGTTTCTTTTTTATGCTATGTAACCCAGTTAAACTTCATTAACTACTTTGCTATACTGTTCATTCACCCATCATCTATCAACCTCGTATATTATCATGGTTTACTTAGATTGACTTCTTCTGGATGTATTAGATTGGTTTTGTTCTTTTGATGGGAAATATATAGCCAAGTAGATCAACTCATTTGAATTAATCCATAACTTTTTGATTTAAAAGCAATAACCTTATCCTGCGTGGTAGCTGCCCCTAAAAGTTTGGGGGTGAAGGCTTCCTTTCGTTGTTGTTGCTGTTGTTCTTTATCCTGAGCATGACTAGCAAGTTCTCAGGATAGGCCTTCAAACTGATTTTAATTTTTTGGCTAGGAGAAAGGAATTTCATGGTTCCTAGGAAAAAAGTTGGTGAGGAAGAACCTTGTCCCTGCTGCTGAAGCTCTAGGGGAAAGGACTATCCAACCAAATTCTGTATGCCATTGGAGCACTTTGTCCGAAGAAGATGGAAGTCAGAAAGATTTTTAGATCTAGAGAAAGATGTATAAGTCGATAGTGAAGGCACAAATCTGGAGGACATGCTTTAATGTGGAAAAATTGCAGAGATTATACTGATTTGGCTAAACTAGAAGGTTAAAGGATTGTCCTTGAGGAACTATATCGAAATATGTTGCAGGGATACAAACAAATACGGGTATCGAGAAATACAGATTCAGGAACTATAGTTTTCTTAAATGCAAGATATAATTACAGCAAGGGTATGATGACAAACAATGAAGAATAGTGGGAGATTTACATTAAGTCCCCTCAAAGTTTCCAAAAACTTAATTGAAACCTTCTTTTAATTTTTGGAAAGAACGGTTTTGTTATCTGCTTTTTCTTGAATACCTTGACAAGCATATGAGTGTCATCACTGTCATGCAACAAGTTAAAGTCCAGAACATCCTTAAACATTGGTAAACAACTAAAATTTAAAATATTTCAACAATTTGTCTTGTAAATTAAAATATTACTAATGAATTTCATCTCCTTTACCTTCCATCATCATCATTGTTCTCTCTAATGCCCAAGCATCGCCCACGCCAAGATCACTGATTCACCATTACCGCCACTACAACTGCTGTTGCTTCCACGCTATCTTCTCCCTGAACTTTCCAAAAACTTAAATGTATCCTCCTTACTATTTACACTTGCCTTTGTTATCTGCTATATTGTGAAAAGCGCGCTTAAACGGCGCTTTAAGCGTCGCTTAAGCGAGATTTAGATTTAGGGCGCCTCGCTTAATGAATTTTCGCTCCAGAAAAGCGATCAGCGCTTAAGCACGCTTAGGCGTCGCTTAGTAGCGCCTCGTCTCGCCTTAGGCGCCTCGCTTAACGATTTTTGATTTTTGATTTTTTTTATTTTTTTTAATAAACTGAACCGAATCTTTTGTTATTTATATAGTTGAATAGTTGGAAAACTTTAAGTAGGAACTTTAGAGACAACTTTTATGTTTGATTATATTTTGATGACTATGTAGTATGTATGCATTGTGTGGCTTGTAGTTTGCATTTTGATTCTAGTATTTATATTGTTACTTTGCTTGATTGATAATTGGTATTGTTATTCATGCATATACTAGTAGGATTGTACGAAAAAATATTAAAATTTATGTGTATATACTATATTGAGTATTTTACATGTAGGAGCCAAAAAAAAGTGAGGCACTAACTAAGCGCTGCTTAAGCGCCATTAAGCGAGGCGACAGCCTCGTCGCCTCGCCTCGCCTCACGCTTAATACAACATTGGTTATCTGTATGTTCCCTACAAGGGTGTCATCTATTAAGGACCACTTTTTCCAAATTTTTTTCCAACCCCGATCTCTTAAAGGAGACTACAGAAGCATACTAAATTTGTTTAGCCAGCTGATTGCTATGTAGTTTAAGTGGTAGAACTAGAGGCATGGAAACATATATCTAAAAAGTTGCATGATTGGCTAAGTGAGGTCAATGGCCCCTACGACACCTCACCATGACGCAATGCACTTGCACACTTTAACTTTCTAATTTCAGAACTCCATCTTTATCCTCTTTTATGTCTCGACCCTCTTTCAATTCTTGAGCAATCGTTGTTGACCCTCTCTCTCAATTGCCAACAACTTATTGCCAGGCAAAGGATTCAAGTTATTTTTAATTTGCAAGTTTCAATTTTTTTCTTTCTTTTTCATGGTCTCTCTTTATGACTTCAATTTAGTCTTTAATGATGACTTCTTGCATCGACGAATACCCCTACCAAAGTCTAGTTGTCTTCCTCAACTGGGCTCCATTATTTTGGAACTTATTTCTTGTGAATTATTTTATATTTTTTTTCCTCTTTCACAATATCAAAGAATTGATTATAGGCTAGCATCGGTCTTCCTTACAGACTGCCTTCCATTATCGAGTCCAGCAGCCCCTCGGCTGAGATTTTTAAATTTTGCAATTTTTCTAAACTATCTATACAATAAATGATTGATTATGATCTTGCAATCACTTTATTTTTTTTTTAGATTTTTAAAATAAATAAAAATGTGCGTCTCTCTTTAATGAGGCACATGCCACATCATGTGCCTTGTGCCCCTAGCGTTATGTGTATGTTGTGCCCCGCAATGCGCCCTGCACTGTGATAACACTGGCTACACCATATAGACCCCTAAGAAAGTTGATATAGTGGTTTACCTTGTGGCAATGAGTCAATGATTGCACCTAAGAATAGAGTTGTCCTGCATAACTTACCTTAAATAACATCTTTTAGATATACCACTAAGCCTATTTTAGGATGGTGTCTATAGCCGTCCGCAAAGGCTACTAGTGAAGATTTTTCACCATCTGATTATGGCTGAGAATAATAGGATAGGTTTGACGAGTATTAGAACACCAGATAGATAGATAAATCTGACCTTCCAAAATGATCCATCTAGCTGAATATAGAGGAGTCTTGGAAGAAACTTTGCCACATGTGACATCTCTCTCTAGTGCCGTAACATTTACATCTGGAGTGATTGATTCTTAGAAATCAAGTTCCTACTGACGATGAGTAAATAAGGCATGGTGATATTCAAGAGGCGCTTTCCCTTCTGTAGGCTGAAGACTTGAAGATATCTTGATATAATAGGTAACTACTGGGAATGTTGCTTGTGCCTGAGCAGGTATATGAAATATAAAATTTACTTGTATATGAGAATACTAGTTGCATCTAATCTTATGCTCTAAGCTGTTTCTCCACCAAGGTTCCTACATTAAAAGTTAGAACTCTGTCCCTGGACACCGAAGGATCATCTTATCAGATGGTGAAACTTCTGCTTTTCTAACAAAAATATGGTGAAACTTCTGTTTTTCTAACAAAATGTCTAAACTATCTATCAAATAGTGAAGCTTCCTACTTTTCTAACAAAATTTCTTAAACAGAAACTGCCATTTACGTATTATTTAAGTCCCTGAGTCCCTGCTACGGAACCAAAACTGTAGAGTTATTGTGAGGGTTGAGGGTTAAATATTTCATTTATTCCAATACGTGCACGTGGGTGGTAGGATCATTTTGGGCTAACTAGATTCACACGATAGTTTTTTTTTTTAAATTCACTTAGAATGAATGTAAGAGGATTCAAAACTAGGTTGCTCTAATACCATGTTAGAGTCCCTGCTATTGCACCAGAAATCTATAGTTATAGTGACAAGGGCTAGATATTTTATTATTCCAACAAACAGTATCACCATTGAGTTTGGTGTAAACCATAGGTATTAAATTTGCAAATGAAAACAAATTCCCTTGATACTTAAAACTTTATTTTGAGTCAATGGAATCAGTCATTAGGGAAACCAACAATAGAGCCTTTGTTGAAGAATAATACCTATCAAAGAACCAAATCAAATCCAAATACTGTTGGCAATTTATTTTTACCCATGAGACTTCCAAACGGAAACAATATCTTTATGAAAACTTGAGAACCAAGTTTGAAGAAATGCGAAATAGACATCCTATAAAATTTCCATCACCAATCACCGATAAACAGAGAATTTATAAACAAAAAGAACGTGAAAGAGAAAAGTTAGTTCTAACAAAGGTAGATAGAGATCACTTTTATTCTAGGAAGCACTGACAGTCCAAAAATCTGGGCTGTGTCATGTCGGACGTGTATGTATCGGGCATACCATGGACACGCCAAAATACACTAGGACACACGGAAATAGGTTCTGTGCCCGTGTTGCCATATCGTGTCGTGTCGTGTCGTATCCATGACCTGGTAAAATATCTTCTATTCCATGCATGATTACATGTTTTTTGAGAAGACGAGAGAGGAGCAAGAAGAGCTATGTAGTATGATCTCTTGTTTAAAACATCTAAGGGTGTGTTTGGTTGCAAGCAAGTAACGTGAAAGTGCTACAAGTGCACTTTTTTGTTGCACTTTTCTCACTTCTGTTGTTCGTTTACAAGAGAGTGAAGCTTGAATTTCACTTTTTGATATGACATGAAGTAGCCTTGTCCCATTGAAAATTTGAAACTCACTGCCTCCTTCTCAAGCTTGAAGTGGCTTGATTCTAATAATTTTTATTCTTTTCACCTTTCATTGTGACAGGTGTACAAATTCACAATTTAACTCATTTTACTTCCATACTACCAAACATATAAAGTGATAGAGATGTCACTTTCAAGGGGACAAAATCTGTAATCAAACAAGAATCTCAAAAACACACTTCAAAAAGTAGAATTTTATGAAGTGACTTTTTTTACTTCAATCCACTTGCTTGCAACCAAACACACCCTTATTCAAACACCGATATATGGTCCAACGTACTGAATTCTTTGAGTCAGTTGATTGCCTAGGAGAAGTTGTCAAGTAGTCATCAATGCCAAGCCCCAGACGGCGACCAATATACATTGCAAGGGGTGCAAAGCAAAAGTTGCATGCAGAACCAAAGGAGGTTGGCAGTCCTGACAGAGAAATGGAAGCTGCTAGAGATACCAGGGGCCATAATGCTATTTGTTGTTCAGCATGGAGAATTAATAACATTTCACATGGCTGAAAATTGCATATAGGAGTTCAGATTGCGATTGAATTATGACTTAGTCCAATGAGATGATTTGATATGTAAACATTTATTTTTGTGCTTAACACTTCTGTGTAAGAATTAAATCATTGAATACATAATGACCAGTTCTAAAAATCGGCCTGTTCAGCCGGCACCTAGGCGCCCCTAGGCCGAAGCGAAAACTCCCTATTTGGCGGTATAATACCGTTGTGTCTTTGTGCGGCCTTGTTCGGACCTGTTCGACGCCTAGGCGTCTTGTGCGTCATGTGTTGGAAGACTATGGAGAGGAAGAGTTTGATGCTTAGGAGTTAGGATACTTTTTATGTTTTGCCATGTTATGTTTTGGATATGTTTGATGGATCATGGATATGTTTTGGATATGTCTTATTATTCGTACAAAAGTTAAAAATACAATGAAGTTGTCTTATTGTTCATATAAAATGATAGTTTGATCTAATGTTTTCATTGTTATAGCCTTGTAGAAGTGTTTGACCTTGTAATTGAGATGAGCAAAATAGTAAATAGAACCCAAATTAATTAAAAAAAAACTATATAAGATGTTATAAGGTAGTAGGAGAACAAGGAAAAAAAACTGCATAATACCTGTTTGGCGCCTAGGCAGCGGGCCTGGACGCTCCTGCGTACTGAATCCGCACAATGAATTTTAGAACACTGATAATGACTAATAATTAACTTTTGCACCTCAAAACGATCTTGTCAGGAATATGTGAAGCTTTCCCTGGATGACATTCTTTTGGTTTTGATGAACCTAATAGAGAACCACTCTTTGTTAGTCTTAACATGGAGAAGTTTCAACAACATATGGGACGGCCAAAAGTTGCAAACCTAGTCTGAGATTGCAAATATTTTCTATAGTAATGAAATTTTATCTTCCAGTAATATCAACATCTATTTATGGATGTCTCTCACTTGTTCATAAGAAACTTGTATCATTAAAATTGAATACATAATGACTAATAATTAATTTTTACACCTCAAAAAGATCTTGTCAGGAATATATGAAGCTTTTCCTGGATGACATTCTTTTGGTTTTGATGAAACTAATAGAGAACCACTCTTTGTTAGTCTTAACATGAAGAAGTTTCAATAACATATGTGATGGCCAAAAGTTGCATACCTAGTCTGAGATTGCAAATATTTTCTATAGTACTGAAAATTTATCTTTCAGTAATATCAACATCTATTTATGGATGCCTCTCACTTGTTCGTAAGAAACTTGTATCATTAACCATGTATTACAGATCTCTTATATTTCTAATGGATTTTTATCAATAATCACATGGAGTTTTCCCTGCATGGCGTCTTTTAGCTTTTGATGAAACTAATGGACATTGGAAATCATAGCATAAATTGGCATGGTTTTATTAGAGCTTTGATCTTTTCTCCCCCTTTCCAGAGACTATATTGCAAGAAATAGTCACAAGTCTCCCTACAAATATTGTCAAATACTGGTGTCAAAGGTATTCTCTTTTTTCTCGATTCGATTGTGGTATAAAGATGGATGAAGAAGGGTGGTTTTCTGTCACGCCAGAACCCATTGCGAGGCACCACGCGTCTCGTTTCGCCTCCGGAACTGTGATTGATTGTTTCAGTGGAGTTGGTGGAAATGCCATCCAATTTGCTTTAAGGTGCGTACGCATCCAAACATTCTTCTGCATCCATAGTTTCTATCCCCATACAAACTATTTATTTCTAGTCAGTTTTTCCTTTCAAAGTTTGTCTATAAGAACAAATTTGTGTATTGATGGTTTCTCTTATGAAGGTATTAGCGTGTATTTTGTCTGCAATCATTTTCTACTTTGTAGGTTCCATACTACACCAGAAATTACTTCAGGTTCAGAAAAATTCAAAACTTCTGTTAAGGGTTCAAATAGTTTACGAAAAAAAAAGATTTAGCTTAACTGAGGATCCACTTAAGGTTGGATTTTACAGATTCAAGTTAAACTAAGGAAAAGATGCAGTTACTTCAATATGGAAACGGGAAAGATGAAGTAGTTTAGCTTGGAGTCTGTCTACCCAACACCAAGGATCCACTTCAGGGTTGGATTTTACAGGTCCATGCTAAAATACTTCCATCTTTTCCTTAGTTACACAACTTGTTACATACAATTTTGCAATGTTATCCGTTCAAAATATATTCTCTGCACATGTATAAACTAAGGCTGTCTAAACATTATTTCCCCATGTTTTCTTCAGAAAGTAATTTAAATTGTTGACATCTCAGTACATTATGTTTCAGGTGCAATCATGTTATTGCAATCGATATCGATCCACAAAAAGTTGAATATGCACGCCATAATGCAGCCATATATGGAGTTAATGACAGGATAGATTTTCTAATAGGCGATTTTTTCAAGATAGCTGCTCGCTTAAAGGTATTCTCTCATTTTCACTTCTCTTACATACTTTTTTCTTCTCTCAGGATCGAACCTTATATTGTCACTATGATGTTTGTTCTTTAGGAATTTTCTTTTGTCGATGAGTTTTCCTTTCATATATCTCATGAGAGCATTTACTTGCTGTGTATCTCTTTGATGAGATATTGTTTTCCATTTCAAAATTTGTCATAAGGCTCCTGAAGGAGCCTTATCTTCTGGTACCTTGTTGATGTAAGCTAAGATGCCAAATTACTAAGAGAAAGAGGCAGATATACCATAAAAATGTAGAAAGGGAAATGGTAACTTCATAATCATAACCAAAAAGCGCAATCTATATAATTATTGAGTTATAGGTTAAGTGAAGGATTTCAGCTATAATCAAAGGGCTAGTTTGCCTGCATGAATTTGGGATAGATCTGCTGGATCTCAATTCCAGGATGTGAAATATCCAGGTAAAGATCTATCAGTTCGGTTGCAAGAATTTGAAGATGAACTCGAATCTCTGGTCCCATTTCCACCTATGATTTCTTCTACCAAAATATGGTTTCTAGTAAGGTCTTGACCACCCATTCTCAAATCCATGAGATGGATCTCCTTTCTCCTTTATGGGGTCCCATAAATCACGGGTCCCACAACTTCTCACTCTAATCTTATCAAACCTCTTTTTTTAGATCGATGGAGATCCATGAAATTCTAGGAGGCTCTTGTAGCAAAACACAACCTAAGTGTTAAAATAGATTAGAATGCAATGTAGCATAGGACCTAATAACAGAACTTTAGTATTAAGGTGTTTTGACTATTCTATGGTTTCAAAATTGAAATATGGATGAGATAAACAACAACAAAGTCTCTATCCCAAAATTTTGAGGTTGACTATAGAGAATATTGTAAAGGGTTATGAGATGTAGAAAAATCTCGCAGAAGGGTGGGTTCAAATTGTCAAGGGGAAAATTATACTGGAGTAAAGTTTCACCAAAAAATAATAAAAAAGAATCAACGTAGAAAACGGGATAATCTAGGAGCAGTGTTATTAAGGGCGCCCACTTTGCCGCCTTAGGTTCTCGTTTAGGCATTTCAGATGCTTTGTTGCTCGGCCGCCTCAGCCCTCCTTGACTTAAATGTGATCGGACCCATGTCAATTTATTTTCTTTTGATTTGGGACTTTGATCAGACCAATAACTTTATATATATTATGCACAAACTGACACATGCTGATACATGTCCCTCAATATGTAATATGCCTTACAAGCCCTTTGTAAAGTCTGGTAGTGATGAATACAATTATTTACCCTTTGTGTGTGTGTATATATTTTTTTTGGTAGTGATGAATACAAGCCCTTTTATACACACAAAGGGTAAATAATTGTATTCATCACTACCAGACTTTACAAAGGGCTTGTATGGCATTAGCCCATGTATCCTCAAATTTTTCTCTTACATTTACCCATCAGGAATTGCACCTCTTCTCTGATTTTTGAGCTCAGCCATTCAGTCTATAATGTAATTTGCAGAAAAGGTTAAAAATTTATTGACAAGTCATGCTATATGTCACTGTGTAAGATACTTTTAGGTTAAGGATAGACCCAAATTGGACAGAATATTCCTATTCCTTATAGTATCCTTAACCTTGGGATTTACCTTAAACATAATGATCATTACATCCTCTTGCACTCTTTTAAACTTGGCAGGCTTGCATATTTCCTGTTGGTGAAAGACACTTATATTCCTCTCCTAGATATGCCAAACTACTGCTGCCATGACCACCCTCATAAGTATTGTTATTCTGCTCTTCTTCTTGTTGTGACATCTCAGTGTCTTGATTTTCTCTTCCTATAAGCATCTCTTGTGCTTAATTCCTAGCTTTAGCTGTTCCAGTTTCTAGATATAAGATCTTTAAGCACATTTAAAGAATAGGTGGGACTGTTTTTAGCTCATATTTACAGAGTGTACATTGTGTATCCATCTGCATACTCCAATTAATGAGCCTGTCTTTGGTGAGCAGTCTATTTAGTATAGCTTCATACAGATACATGCTCATCTCAAGGCAGTTTCCACTATAGCAAACTATATTGTGCCAATCCACAGTAGAGTAGTGTGTCCTTATCACCCCATAACTGAGTTGAGAGTTAAATATCCCCATCTTCTCTCCTTCCATGTCTCCATACCCAAGTAGTCTTCCTCCTTAGTAGTATATATATGGACATCCTTGATTTATTTCCTTCTGTAGATGTCTTGTACCTTTCAGTTTATCAGCTCTCAATGACCCATTTTCTATGATATAATAGACACAGAATGTGTTGTGTGTATGTGTGTGTGTGTAATATATATATATATATATAATATTTTTTTTTTTTTGGAAATATATATATATATATATATATATATATATATATATATATATATATATATATATATATAGGAAGAAGGTAATTGTATTAATTAAATCAAAAAATTACAAATACAAGAGGCAATTCAAGGATGTGCCTTCCCTCTCATTATACTGACATCCTGCTCAATATTATGGATAATCCCAATGGTGGAAATCACCGACCCCTCAAAGATACGATTGTTCCGCTCCTTCCAAACATGTCAGACTGCTGCAGCAAATCTGATCCAGGCTTCGTTGTACCAAGCAAAACCTCTTCGTTTCTCTCTTCTGATAATCTCGATGATTGCTCTCCAGTTATGAATCTCCCTACTGCATAAGCCCAACCTATCATGTTGGACTAGCCAAATATCCCTCGCCACCGGACATTGGAAGAATAGGTGTGTCATGGATTCATCTCTCTGCCTGCACAGTACACATCCCTGGGCCTCCAGCTGCAGTCCAAATCTCCGTAATCTATTAAGTGTGAGAAGTCTTCCCAGGCTCAATTTTTATAGACACAACTGCATTTTACGAGCAACCCCTTTGGCCCATACTACATCTGCCAACTCCATCTTCGGGTGTGGGACGTTGTCAGCATTAGCTACGGTTCTATGTGTGAACCGCTCCGTCACAGTATTATCCCAAATCCATGCATCAGTTTGAAGTGATGTGTCCACCCTCATCGTCCGAATGATCTCCCTGAAATGTCGCATGCCGCCATTAACTCTGGATGCCAGACTCCATTCCTCATAATGATACTCACACGTTTCCTCCTTCCAGTCTCTCGACACACTATTGACCCTTCTCGCTTTATCAAGCTTTGGTGTGTAATTCATAGGTCAACCATAGGTCTGTGGTCTCACCATCTTTGAAGATCCTCGAGATCAACTGCTTCAATTGGGAGCGGTATATAGTAATACTTTTGAAAACAACGGAGTCATTATTGTTTGAGGATCTACTCCAAAAATTCTGCCCCCAAGTATCTGTTTTCCATACAAGTTTGCCCATAACTAGTCTTTCGGAAGAAACTTCCAAAAGTAAGCTTCAACCCAGCCACATTCCGGAGCAGTCGTAAAGGTTGCAGACCTACTTCTCCCTCCTTATGCGGTCGACAGAGGGTGTTCCACCCTATAGCATGTATCCCCCCTCTTCAAACAAAGATGGCACAAATTTTCTCGATCCAAATAATCGTAAAGATCGAAAGAAGTACAACCTGTAACCAAAAACGGGCAATCGCCGTAATGACTGCGCGAACCAGCTCAACTCGTCCTCCAAAAGATAGGTTTTGGACATGCCACCCCGCAACTCGCCTCTGTGTATACTCAACTAGACTCTGGCAATCCATATCTCTGGCGTAATTGACAGAAAGAGGGATCCCCAAGTATTTGAGCGGAAGCTCACCCCGCTCTACTCCCAGAAGTGATGCAAATTCCTCCTTATTTTGGTATTGCTTATTAAAGTAAGCCTTACTCTTGTCCCGATTCATGTGTAGATCCGAGTATAAACCGAACATCTCCATGATAGAGGCCAGCTGAGTCATACCCCCTTGTTGGTTTCAAGAAAACCAGTAGATCATCTGCATAGATCAAATGTGACACATGAGACGTCACCCTCTCGTGAAGCAGAATAATATGCTTCCTGAGCACCGCAGCCTCCATGAGACACGAGAAATACTCCATGACCAAAGTGAACAAATAAGGTGACAGTGGGTCACCCTGCCTCAACCCCTTGTTACTTCCAATGAATCCATGTGGCTGCCCTCGGATGAGCACAGAGAAAGTCTGGGTTGTGATACACTCTCGAACCCTGGCAACCCACCTGCTATCAAAGCCCATAGCATGCATGATCTGACAGACAAATTCTCGGTTCACGGTGTCATATGCCTTCTGTAGGTCCAGTTTGATGCAAGCTTTGTCCCCTCTTGGTTTATTAAAGTTCCGTACCATCTCATGAGCTAAAATGTTGTTGTCAGCAATATCCCTCCCTTTGATGAATGCTGTCTGGTACGGAGAAATCAGCTTCTGCATAATGCCCTCTATTCGCCGAAATATCAAATGCGTAATAAGTTTGTAGAGGTAGTTGCAACATGCGATAGGTCTGAAATCCCCGAGCGAACTGGCACCCTCTTTTGGAATAAGTGCGAGGAAGGTATGGTTCAAATCCCGTAGAAGCCTGTCCTTCTCAAAGAAATTTGTGATCACCTCCAGCACTTCAAACTTAATCTCCTCCCAATGCACCTGATAAAAGCGGCTGTCAAACCCGTCAGGCCCGGTGCTTTGTTTGGATCCGTCCTCTTAATAATTCCTTCCTCTTCCATTGTCACTGGAGCCAATAAAACATGATTACCATGTGGTGTGACCACACGCTTGCAAACCAACCCAGAAAACATGCTTAGATAATTATGTTGATTGTATAAGTCTGAGTAATACCTCACTGCCTTCGCTTGGATGTTCTTTGGGGCCGTCACCTCATTTCCGTCACCAGTAATAAGCTTGCTGATATGGTTGTGATGTTGTCGGGCTCTCACAACGTCGTAAAAGTACTTCGAGTATCTATCGTCATCTCGCAACCACGAACATTTCGTCCTCTGTGCCAGTTCTATCTGCACCTATCTGCACCTGGAACATGATAGCACCGACATCTTGGACAAGCTTCCTTTCTTCTGCAGCTATATCTTCATTCAGAATGTCTTCTTGAAACTATCGTTGCACCTCCCGGAGGTGCTGCTCCTCCTCTTAGAGCTTCCGGACCGGAACCAGCCTGCTCCAAGCCTTTAGACCCGCCTTTACCTTCTTCAGCCTGCTGACGAGCCGAAATTGAGGGTTTCCTCGAACAGTTCCCTGTAGCCCCTGTCGTACTATATTCTTATATCCCTCGAGAAGCACCCACTTGTTGTTGTACCGAAAAGGTCTCGCATCGGTCCTCGTTTGGTCAACAAGACGAATGCAGATCGGGGAGTGGTCCGAAGTGCCAGCCATCAACCCTTCTGCCCTCAGACCAGGATGCTTGTCGAATCAACTCCGGTTTTCCAAAGTCCGATCCAGCTGACACGCCACTCGCTTCCGGACAGCCTTGTTGTGCCACGTCCACAGATGTCCCATCCTCTTCAAAGGCCGTAAGCCAGACTGAAGGAGATATTGTTGAAAATCTTGGAGGATACAATCCGAAATCACTCTACCGCCCACCTTCTCATGTCTGTAAAGTAACGCGTTAAAATCTTCCATAACGACCAGAGGAAGTCCGTATTAGGCATCCACCATTCTGCTCAGCCAGCCGAGATCATGCCATAAACCCTCCCTCCTTATGTTATTGTGTCCACAGGCTGTACCCAAAATAAACTTGAAGCCTCTCTTATTAGCAAAATATACCGCAATCAATTGGTCAGACAAGTGCAACACTTGCCCATCCCAACTCTGAGAATCCCGCCTAACCCAAATGTGGGCCATGTCGCAAAGATGCAAGTTATGGACCTGACTCCAATTGGTAAGTGTCCTCCGTGACATCATTTTGTCCGTCTTGATTTTAGTCTCTAGCAAGGCGCTAATACAACAATTTTCCTTCCTCAGCATATCACAGATCTTTTTCCATCTATCTAGGGAGCAAGCCCATCTCACGTTCCACGCGATCATTGACATTAATCAGCGATTCGGGCCCATGCATATCATCCAAGTCGTTAACTGGATAATTAACGATCTCGTTCCGACCATCATCCTGTACTGCCTCCTCAGCAGTTGCCTGGTGCACTTCCATCGCAGGTTGTCAATGCACAAAACCTCCTCCCCTCCCTGCGAATATTGTGCACTACGTCCAGTGTCGTCCCGCAAAGGCCCTGCGTGTCTTCTCTCATTACCCGGAACGGTGTTGCCTCCTCCCCCCTTCGATCGACTGCTGCTACTTCTGTTCTTTTGAGCTCCTCTGGTATAATGTCTCGTCGGTTCCATCCTCCCTCCGCCCCAACCTACTACACCCCTGTCCTGTGTAGTATTTTGTGCTTGGAACACAACCAAGCTTTGATCCCCTCCAGACCCTCCTTCTGCTCCATCCAAGCTATCCTCAGTAGATGTACGGCGAGCATTGGACAGAACCAACGCTTTATCGAGCCCAGTTCCGATCTCGATTTTCATCTCCTGTCCGTTTGGCGTAGTAATTGCCGTCCTCTCTGCTACTCCCGCATCACTGCTCTGGACGTTCCTCCCCTAACTGCTAGAGGTGCCTATCCCGGATATGTCTGTCACCATACCCTCCTGTCCATTCCCGTTGATGCTGTCAACTGCATCACCTGGCTGATGCGTCCCAACCATCTTGCAATCTTTAGCTGGATGGCCAAAATATTTACAATGTTGGTCAACCGGTGGAATTCATTCATATTCAACCCGCTGCTGGCACACCTCCCCCGAAGGTAGCTCATACTCGACGGTATGTGGCAGAACTCTCCCTGCCTTGATCTCAACAAAGATCTGGGCATAACGCAGTCTGGCTCTCTTCGTAGTCGCTTCAAGGCGAACCAACTATGCTTGCCACCAACATCATCATGTCTATGCTCCAATAGTTGATTGGTCATCCAGGAAGTCAGATCCAGATAGGAACCAACTTCAATACTTCCTTTTCGCACTTCAACTCTTGGCTCCAGGCCTTCATGATGATTAACCTTCCATCAAACGTCCACGGACCCCCCTGTAGGATTTTGTCCATTTCGTCCTTCATCACGAACCGAACATAATAGAAGTTGTTCTCGCGCGAGAATATTTTCATGCTCCCCTTCGGTCGCTATATTCGGGCAGCATAGGCACGAATCTGTCTGTAGAACGGACGATTGCCAAGGCAATACAACACGACAGCGTTCTTCCAGTACCCTGTCGCCTCCGCCAGATGCGCCTCCGTGAACACAGTCTGGACCTTATCCTCCACACGTTTGGGGGCGACAAACCTCATCTGTCCCGACACCCGAGCGTCGTCCGCCCGAAAAAACAAAGCCCATGATTTACCGCATGTCTGACCATCTGCCATTGTTTTCCTTTCTCCGTCGTCGTGAAACGTCTCGAATCCACTCGTCAAAGCGCATCCCCATTTCCCAGGATCAGATTGCTCTCCGGATTGTCGTGGCTCGTCGGTCCCGCTGACGACACCTCCTGCCGCAGTTGATCACCGGTTGGACGTCGCGTCCTACGCCATGCCTCACCGATCCCCGCCATCGATCGCATCTCCGTCCGCCTGGCCGCTATGGCCGCCGGCGATCTCTGATTGCTTATCACCCCTCCTTGCAGACGCTTCCTCCGGACAACGGTTGTCCTGCCACCTCCCTCCGCCTTCCCACCTAGCCGTGCCGGTCCCCCACTACCTCCGGGTGCTCCCCCGGTCTGGTTCCCTCCCTGGTTCCCAAGCAATCGCGGGTGTTGGCTGATCGCCAAACCCTAACAGCAGCATTAGGGTTCCTATTTTCTCTCTCTCTCTCTCTCTCTCTCTCTCTATATATATATATATATATATATATATATATATATATATATATGAAACTGGTAATTGTGGCAAACGCCCCAAGAATCGGTCTCCCTAGCTACTAGGCCGCATGCCTCACCACGACTACTAGGCTAGTGGGTCATTGGCATATATATATATATATATATATATATATATATATATATATATATATTTGAAAAAAGGGTAAATTTTATTCCAAAATCAGCTCAAACAATCATACAATCAAGGGTGGTCGTCCACCCTTCAGGTTGCCATAGCAGTTACATCGAATTCTATATTATGTAGAATTCCTATAGGAGGGGTGATTAGCCCCTCGAAAATGCGTCGGTTTCGTTCCCTCCAGATATGTCGGACAGAAGCTGCAAGCCGCACTCTGGCAGTCTTGAACCAAACCTGCCCTCTCCTTCTGCGATCTCGGATCCCAGTGATGATATCTCCAATCCCCCTGCCCGTGTCGCATTCTTCCAGCGCTCTGCGGCATTGCTCAACCCAGATATACCACCTTGCACTCAAAGAACAAGTGTCGCATAGGCTCATTGGCCACATCATAGAACACACACTTCGGGTTGGGCACCTGGATCCCAAAGGAGATGAGTCTGTCCCTCGTCAGCAGCCGACCAAGAAGCAACCGGTAGACACACAGCTGCATCTTACGGGCCAGACCTTTGCACCAGATGAATTCATGGTCTGCGCTCGGAGGGAAAGTACGGCCAGTGTTGTAAAAGTCGGCCTAGTCGACGACTAGGCTGTAGTCGGACCCCGCCGACCCGCCTTGGCTCCTAGGTGCTCCATTTAGTCAGCATCCGCCTTAGACGGCTCGAGTCGGCCGACTAGGGCACTTCGGTCGACTAGTCGGCCCCTAGTCGACCGACTAGTCTTTTAAAAAAAAGGGTCAGATCCATAACCGACCCAAATCCAAAATTAAACCTAAAATAAACCTACAACAACAGACATAAAGAGAAAACAGAAAGAGGAAGAAGAGAAGAAGAATAAATTTGGAAAAAAAGAAGGTAAAAATCTACTTACCTACTTACCTGCTGACCGCCGCAGCCGACCGCTGCCTCACAAGAGGAGGAGGAGGAGGAGCAGAGGAAGCACTTGTTGTTGGTGTTGATGCTTAGTTAGCTAGCTGTGTTATACGTCAAGACGTAGGCTTGTTGAACATAGTAATGCAAGTAAAGAGAGGAGAGGGAGGTGGGCTCAGCAAACAATGCATAGGGAAGCACAGAGGGGACAAATGGCATAGGTCATTGGGCGGTCAAAGGAGGCCACATGATCCATGAAACAGTCTCCCATGCAATACAAATCAATCTTAACACTTGGCACCAATCACGAGGCCTTCCCTGCTCTTTTTTTATGTAAATAGATAATACTCTATAGCCAAGGCCTCGCTGGAAACTAACCAAAGACAAAGAAAACAACATTGGGTCCTTGACGAGATGCTAACTGGTATCATTTTGGGTATTAATCGGACAAGTTTCCGACTAGTTCCCGATATATATATCATTTACTGCTTGTTGCTGCTCCTGTATTTCAATTAAAAAAAGGAAACACAAATAACTGAACATGTTACTGCTATATATATATATTTTATATATATATATATATATATATATATATATATATATATATATATATATATATATAATTCAAACCGACTAATCCGACTAGTCCCCGATTAATTCGATTAATCCCTAGTTCCCGTGAACCGACTAGCGATTTTTACAACCTTGAGTACGACGCACAAGGTTGTAGCATCTATGGAACTTAAACTCCCCAGTGCCTCCAGTAACCCCCGACGGATCCCAGGTCCAACAATCTGCTGGCTGAGTCGGGTCTATCTCCACCTCGCGAATGGCATCTCCAAGCTCCACCGTATGTCGGTATACTCCGGTCTCCACTCTCCATTTCTAATAATATGCTGGCAGGTCAACCCCTTGCCAGCCTCCCTGTGGGTCCGATCGTCTAGTATCTCAATCGGAGATTGACGCTCTAACCATGGATTCCGTCATAGGTCAGTCCCAGCTCCATCCCTCATAGTCCTCCGGATTGCTGATTTGAGTACAACTTTGTGACAAAAAATCTGCTTGAAAGTGACAGAGTGGTTGTTGTTGAGAGAGCAGGTCCAAAAGTTGCCCCTCTTCACATAACGACTGTACATCCAATCAGCCCATAATGACCCACCTTTGATGAACCTCCAGGCCAGCTTCACAGCAGAGGCCTCCCTAACAGACAACATGGGTCGAAGGCCTACTCCACCCTCCTCTCGAGGTCGGCAGAGCTGCTCCCAAGAGATCGCATGCATGCTCCCCCCTCCAGATGAAGTTGGCACAGATGTTCTCCACCTTCCGGTTGGTGGCGACAGGAACCAGAATAAACTGGAGCCAGAAAAGTGCCAGTGCCGAGATGACCGATCTAACTAGCTCAATGCGTCCACCAAACAACATGCCAGCAGCTTGCCACCATTCAACTCTCCTCTGAGCATACTCCACCAGATTGTGACAATCTATGTCCCGAGCATAATTGACTGTTAGGGATACTCCTAGATATTTCACCGGGAGATTGCTTATCTCAACTCCCAAAGCTTTCGCTCGTTCCTCTTTCAGAGAGCATAGGGAGCTGAAGTAGACACGACTCTTCTCTCGGTTCATTTAGAGCCCAGTAAGAGCCTTCATTTCTCCCATAATCTCAGAGATCGTGGTCATTCCTCCCATAGAGGGGTGGAGGAAGACCAGGAGGTCGTCAGCATAGATGAGATGAGTAACAGAGGGCTCAATCCTCCTGAACAACGGGACCAGCCTCCCATTGTGAACCGCCTTATCCATCATGCAGGTGAAGTACTCCATGACAAGTGTGAACAAGTAAGGAGACAGGGGGTCGCCTTGTCGGAGTCCTCGGTTGCTGCGGAAGAACCCATACGGAGTACCCTGGATGAATACAGAGAAGATAGGGGTCGAGATGCACTCCCTATTCCTCGCAACCCATCGCTCGTCGAATCTCATGGCTAGCATCAGGTGGCACAGGAAGCTCCTATTGATCATGTCATTGGCCTTCCTCAAGTCCAGCTTCACACACGCCTTCTTCTCTCCTGGTTTATTGAACCCTCTCACCATCTCATGCGCCAAAAGACTGTACTCAACAATCGATCTCCCCTTTATGAAGGCCGCCTGGTTCGGAGAGACCAAGTCCTGCATAATCCTTTCCATGCGTCGGCACATAAGGTGCGTAATTATTTTGTAACGATAATTACAGCACGCTATAGGCCGAAAGTCCGTCTGTGAGGTCGCTTCTTCTTTTTTCGGCACGAGAGTCAGGAAAGTATGATTAAGCTCCTTCAAAAACTTCTTCTCAGAGAAGAACTCCTGGACCGCCTCTAGCACCGGTACCTTCAGGGCATTCTAGTGGCGTTTGTAGAACCCACTGCTGAAGCCATCCGGCCCCGAAGACTTGTTGGGATCCGCCTTCTTGATGATAGCCTCCACCTCCTCCATAGTGACTGGCGCAAGTAACTGGCTATTCCATAGGGCGTCACCAGCTTCTTTGTAATAATATCAGGAAACACAGAGAGATAGTCAGTCTGAAAGTATAGCTCTGAGTAATACCTGACAGCCTCCTCTTGGATCTTCGACGGCTCTCCAACCAGTTTGCCCTCACCATCAAGTAGATGGGAGAGACTATTTCTATGTTGTCTGGTCCGGATCACATCATAGAAGAACTTGGAGCATCGGTCCCCTTCTTTGAGCCATGAGCATTTAACGCGCTGGACCGCACTAATCTACTTCTGCAGTCGGAGGATGTTGACTTTCCCAATCAGATCCTTCTTCCGTACCGCTAAGGACTTATCCAGTATATCAGTTTGCATAGAGTTCGGGATGGTCCTGAGTTCCGTCTCCTTGTCATCCAGGGAGGGCTTGGGCATTCTCTTCACCCAACTCCGGATAGTCTTCTTTATACGCTTGAGGATGTGGACCATGCGGAACCGAGCTGTGCCCCCTTGCTGGCTAAATAGACCCTCTCCTACCGCCTCGGCGTAACCTCCAGAGAAACCAGTTATTGTTGTACCGGAAAGGCCGCGACTTCCAGGTAGGCTGCTCTGTGAAGCCGATCCTGATAGGGGAATGATCGCTCGTCCCAGCAGCCAGACCCTCTGCCACAGAATTTAGGAAGCACCAGAACCACTCCCCATTTCTCAGAGCTCTGTCCAGCTAACAAGCAACTCTGTTGGTAACAACTTTGTTATGCCAAATCCAGATGTGCTCCGATCGTTTCAAGCCCTGAAGTCCCGACTGAAGAAGACACATCTGGAAATCGTACAGGATCGGATCTGGAACAGGTCTGCCTCCCACCTTCTCCCTTCGGTGAAGGAGAGCGTTGAAATCACCCATCAGGAGCAACGAAAGATGCAGTGAGTCAGCAATAGCAGGCACTTTAGCGATATCCCGCCAAAGGTCCTCCCGACGCCGCCTGTCATTGTGGCCATAGACCGTCCCTAGCAAGAACCTGAAATCACCTTTATTGGAAAGGGAGACTGCTATCAGCTGCTCCGTCATCAAGACCATATTCCCGTTCCAGCTGTTGCTATTTCATCTGACCCAGATCCTAGCCATGTTACTAGCGCCAGATTGTGAAGTTGGGTCCAATTGGGGGGAGTTCGTCAGAATAGTGTCTTCTCTCCTTTAATCTTAGTCTCCAGCAATACAGAGATGTCACACTTCTCTCTGCGTAGGACCTCACATATCTCTCTCTATCTTCCTAAGGAGCATACACCCCTGACGTTCCAGGAGATTACCGCCATTAATTATTAAGATGATGGTTCCCCTGAACACCTTCTGGACCAGTACCTGGGGATGGTACCCTTCTGGAGGTTTGTTCGATCGACAAATTGAAAAATGATGCAACAAATGCAAGAATCATGGAACGACGTGTAGACAAATAGACTCGATAACATATCAAGGAGAGATGTAATAAAGAAACCCGAGCTTTAGTTGATCTGTTGGACGCCTGTTTGCGAATGAGATCTTCCAAATTCGGATCGAGCAGAGGATGTGACCCCTGGGTCTGGGATAACTCGCCAACAGGTCTCTTTCGTACTCACACGACATACAACAAGATTTGTATCATGCACACACCGTCTGGTCATCTGGAGTTTGTTTGGGTGAAGGGCCTAGCCAATAAGATGCAATTAAATATGTACAAAGGTAGGCTACTTACACTGGAGAGGCTTACAAGATTGGGAGTCACCGTACATAATCAAAGTTGCATTTCATGTCAGAAAGAGCCAGAGACATTTATACATTTATTTTTCTAATGTGAAGTCTAATGGTCTTGTAGTTTTGGAGAGAAAGTATGTCTTTTTTTTATTTTTTTATTCAAGTAATTCTCAGAATACAACATATATAGGAGAGGTAGTTTCTCATAAAAACAGACTGCTAACTGACACCTAACAAGGTGGTAACAACTAATAGACTGTTACCAACATATTGCTAACAGACTGCTACTAACAGACTGCTAACAAACTGTTACTAACATACTGCTGCACCAGAATAGGAACAACCTAAACTAACACTGACTATTTCAGATTTTATTTCAGATTCGACACCCCCCTCAAGTTGGTGCATAGATGTCTATCATGCCCAACTTGCCAATCAGAAGCTCAAAGTTAGGTTTGAACAATCCCTTTGTAAGGATATCTGTTGTTTGTTGTGTAGTTGGAACAAATGGCATGCAGATTTCTCCAGCTTCAATCTTCTCTTTAATAAAATGCTGATCGATTTCAACATGCTTGGTCCGATCATGTTGCACCGGATTGTTGGCGATGCTGATTGCTGCCTTGTTGTCACAATACAACTTCAGAGGCATATCTACTGGTTGCTTAAGCTCTGTCAATACTTGCTTTAGCCATAATACTTCACATACTCCTTGTGACATCGCTCGATACTCGGCTTCTGCACTACTGCGAGCAACTACGTGTTATTTTTTGCTTCTCCACGTAACGAGATTGCCCCACACATATCTACAATAACCTGATGTAGATCTTCTATCAGTTACTGAACCCGTCCAATCTGCGTCAGTATAAGCTTCAATGCTTCGATGCTCATTCCTTTGGAAAAATAAGCCTTTTCCTGGTGTGCTCTTCAGGTACTTCAGAATTCGATATACAGCCTCAAGGTGTCTTTCACAAGGAGAATGCATAAACTGGCTTACCACACTTACGGCAAACGCAATGTCGGGCCGGGTGTGTGCTAAGTAAATTAATCTTCCCACTAACCTTTGATACCGAGATGTTTCAACAGGTTTTCCTTCTTTGCTACCTCCTAGTTTTTATTGGGATCTATTGGAGTGTCAATTGGTCGACAACCACTCATTCCCGTCTCTTTAAGGAGATCGAGAATGTATTTTCTTTGTGAAACAACAATTCCCTTTCTTGAGCGAGCGACTTCCATCCCGAGAAAGTATCGTAGAGAGCCCAAGTCTTTGATCTCAAATTCTGACGAGAGATTCCTCTTTAGCCGGTCCATCTCAACCACATCATCCCCTGTTAATATAATATCATCTACGTATACAATCAAGACAACCATTTTACCATCCTTGGACTGTTTTGTGAACATCGTATGATCGGATTGTCCTTGAGTGTAGCCTTGTCTCTTCACGGATTGAGTGAATTTTTCGAACCATGCTCTTGGTGACTGTTTTAGTCCATAAAGAGATTTTTTCAATCTGCAAATCTTGGATACGAACTTCTCATCAAATCCTGGAGGTGCGTCCATGTAGACTTCCTCCTCCAAGTCACCATTGGGGAACGCGTTTTTGACATCCAATTGTTGTAGTTGCCAATCAAGGTTTGCCGCAACAGATAAGATTACTCGAATTATGTTAAGCTCGGCCACTGGTGCAAAGGTTTCGAGGTAGTCGATGCCATAGGTTTGAGTGTAACCTTTAGCAACAAGTGTCACTCCCCGTTCCCGAAATACGTAAATTTTTGATTTTTTCTGTATGTGGTATCTGGCACATGTATCTTGATTGTATGTATCCAGTATTTGCAACTGGCCATGGCATGGAACAGTATCTCGTCGCGGATTAGTGTGCCATCCCTTGTCCTTGTCTGGTTGTAGGCGTGGCTTACTGCTTCGATAATAAGATTTCTGGACCATGTTGTGGTTAGGATTTTATTTAATTAATTTAATTAGTTGTATCATGCACCATTTAAAATGTCATTAGTCATATGGTTAGGTCATGTTAGGGTTAGGGTTTAGTTGAACCAACCCATCCCACTATATATATTCTCTTTCTCTCTCTCTCCTCATTCATTCTCATTTTATTTTCCTCCCACCAACTCACCTAGGCAAGTACATCTTACACAAATGAGAGACCACTCGCATTTTCTATTTCTTGTTATTTTTTTGATACTATTAGTCTAGATTGTTCATCTCTTCATTCTCTACAAGTTTAGTTCTTGGAGTTTTTGATTTTAATGGCTAGTTTTTTGTAGATCTAAGTTTCTAAAACTAGAATTTTATGGATTTTCGTGGTTTTGATCTATCAAACTTGGTTGTTTTCGAAAAGTAGTCGTTCCATGTTGTAGAGAATTTGATTCTACCAACTTTTGACTTTTAAACCGCCTGATTTCGACTTCGTATGAGGAAGTTACGGCCGTTCTTGTGTTCATTCCATATGTACCAGGACACCTTACACTCAAAGAAAAGGTGTCGCATAGATTCATTATCCAAGTCACAAAGCACACACTTCGGATTGGGCACCTGGATCCCAAATGAGATGAGTATGTCCTTCGTCAGAAGGCGACCCAGAAGTAGACGGTAGACACACAGCTGCATCTTCCTGGCCACGCCCTTGCACCATATGAATTCATAGTCTGCTCTAATAGGGAAGGTACGACGTACAAGATTGTAGCAGCTTTGGAACCTGAACTCTCCAGAACCTTCAGTATCACTCGGTGGATCCCATATCCAACAGTCAGCTGGCAGAGACGGATCAATTCCGACCGTGCGAATGACTTCTCCAAGCTCCTCAGTATGGCGGTAGGTCTCAGGTCTCCACGCTCCATTCCTGATAATATGCTGACAGGTCAGACCCCTACCGGCCTCCCTGTGCTCCCAGTCGCCCAAAATCTCAACCAGAGAATGATGCTCTAGCCAGGGGTCTAGTCAGAGGTCGGTGCCAGCTCCATCTCGCATGCTCCTCCTGATGGAAGATTTAAGAGCAGCTCTATGTCTCAGGATATGCTTGAAAGTAACAGAATGGTTGTTGTCGATGGCACATCTCCAGAAGTTGCCATGCTTCACATATCTACTATACATCCAGTCATCCCATAGAGACCCCCCTTTAATGAACCTCCATGCCAGCTTCAGAGCCGAGGCCTCCTTGATCTCCAACAAGGGTCTAAGATCCATCCCTCCCTCCTTTCTCGGCCGGCAGAGCTGTTCCCAGGAAATCGCATGCATACTCCTTCTCCAGATGAAATCGGCGCAAATCCTCTCCACTTTATCAACATAGATTGGAGCCAGAACTGTGCCAAAGCCGTGATGATCGATCTAACCAACTCAATCTGTCCCCCAAATGATAGTCCAGCAGCCTGCCACCCTTCAACTCTCCTCTGAGCATACTCCACCAGACTGTGACAGTTAAGGTCACGAGCATAGTTGACTGTCAGAGGGACTCCAAGATATTTTACCGGGAGATTACTCCTATCCACACCCAGAACTTCTGCACGTTCCTCCTTCAGGGAGCAAAGAGAACTAAAGTAGACCCGACCCTTCTTTCTGTTCATTTGAAGCCCTATAAGGGATTCCAGATTTCCCATAATCCCCGAAAGTGTATTCATACCTTCTATAGTGGGCTGGGGGAAGACCAGGAGGTCGTCAGCATATATGAGATGAGTAACGGGGGGCTCGATCCTCCTGAACAACGGAACTAGTCTCCCACTATGAACCGTCATATCCATCAAGCAAGTGAAGTACTCTATGACAAATGTAAAAAGATAAGGTGACAACGGGTCGCCTTGTCGGAGTCCTCGATTGCTACGGAAGAATCCATATGGAGTGCCCTGGATGAGTACAGAGGAGGTAGGGGACGAGATGTACTCCCGAATCCTCGCAACGCATCGATCGTCAAAACCCATGGCAAGCATCAAGTGGCACAGGAAATCCCTATTAACCATGTCATAGGCCTTCCTCAAGTCCAGCTTCACACACGCCTTCTTTCCACCTGGTTTATTGAAACCCCTCACCATCTCATGCGTTAGAAGACTGTGCTCAGCAATCGATCTCCCCTTTATGAAAGCTGTCTGGTTCGGAGAGACTAAGTCCTGCATGATCCCCTCCATGCGCCGACACATAAGGTGCGTAATTATTTTGTAAAGATAATTACAGTACGCTATAGGCCTGAAGTCCGTCAGCGATGTCGCACCTTCTTTCTTCGGCACAAGAGTCAGGAAGGTATGATTCAGCTCCGTCAGTAGCTTCCCCTCAGTGAAGAACTCCTGGACCGCCTCGAGTACCGGAAACTTCAGAATATTCCAGTGGCGTTTGTAAAATCCACTGCTAAATCCATCCGGCCCCGGGGCCTTGTTGGGATCCGCCTTCATGATGATAGCCTCCACCTCCTCCATAGAGACCGGCACAAGTAGCTGGCTATTACCATAGGGCGTCACCAGCTTCTTTGTAGTGATATCCGAAAACACAGAGAGAGAGTTAGTCTGGGAATATATATATATATATATATATATATATATATATATATATATATATAAAGTGCAAAAACCCTCTCCTCTAATTTGTCATGTTAGCAAAATAAGACTCGATAGACGAATATAGCAATTAAAACCTCCTGCAATATATGAATAAATCAAAATGCCCCCTACCGTCTACAAACCGTTAGATTTGGCCGTTACTGATTGTTTTACAAATAAAAAATTTGAAAAATATCCTCCCCCTCTTCCCCATTCACCCACTCCCCTCCCTCACATCCCCACCCCCTCCCCCTTCTCCCGCACGGCCACCCGCCCCCCTCCTCCCTGCCCTCTTCCTCCTCCCCCACGGTGGTGGCAGGCCCCCTCCTCCTCCCTGCGTGACCACCCGCCCCCTCCTTCCCGCCCCCCCCCTCCTTCCCCACGGTGGTGGCAGCCTCCCTCCTCTCCGCACGGCAATCCGCCACCCGCGCCCCCTCTCCTCCTCCCTGCACCCCCCTCTCCTCCTCCCCGCCCCCACCGCCCCACCAGAGAGGGGGAGGGAGGGAGAGAGTGGGTGGAGGGGTAAAATTGTCATTTCAGGTGTATTTTAACGTCTGTTAACGACACGACAGAGGTGCTGTAAAATGAGCCAAAATAAAAATGTAAGGGTTTTTAAAGCCTCGGGTCTTTAAACGCAGAAACACAAAACTAAGGAGGGTTATTTTTGCACTTTACCATATATATATATATATATATATATATATATATATATTCTTTTAAAATCCATAGCTTTTAAAAGTTTAAAAGTTATTCATATTTTTTTTCATAAGAATATGAAAAAGAATATATATATATATATATATATATATATATATATAAGAAAAGGAAACCTTTGCACTCTCGATTATTTTCACTTATGTGTCTCTAACCCATCAAATTTCTTCTCCATCTTCGACATTGACATGACATCTATTGCCATACATCAATAAGCAAGTTTCTCTCTCATTCTTCTCTCTTTATATCTTAATTTCTGTCAGGCAGACTTTTTGTTTTTCTACTCTCTCTTTACGCCATGTTAGTGACCTTAGCAGTTGTTTCTTAATTGATGTTTTTCTCCCCCCCCTCTCTCTATATATACACACACACACACTATTAACTTCACGTGCGTTGCACGTAAACTAAAAACATTTCTTTCTGAAATTGTTGAAAAATAGTTTAAATATTTAAATATATTTAAATTAAGATTTGTTATATATATGTTTATATTTTAATTAAAATTTATTATGGATATATGTGAATAAAAGAGAGGGTTTCCGGTTATGCAGAAGTAAAGAGAAAAAGTTAGTTTTAGAATTATTATCTTACGTATTTTTAAGCCTCCTTATATATATATATATATATATTTTTTTTTTAGAATTATTATCTTACGTACTAAGATATATATATATATATATATATATATATATATATATATTAGTACTTGTTTCTTAATTGGCCTCTTCATGCAGTTGATGTTAAAGTTTCAAACTTGTGTATGTAAAATGTATAACAAAAGTCATATGCTATGCTTATAGTTTTTAATAGATATTTATCATACCAATTAGGAGGAAACTACAACATAATACCCACAGCCATACGCTTGTCTCAACTTCATACAGACACACCCTTAATTTTAGTCTTGAGCCTAGTGCTGCTTTAGTAATCTTGTAAGGAGACACTGATGTGAGAAAGATGACACCTTCAAATGGAAATTAAAAAAAAAAAATAATAATCTTTTTCTTTTTCTTTTTCATTTTGCAAACCTGAAAAGTAACTCACTATTGGCTCTTATACAAACCTCTTAAGAAAACTTGACATGACCTCCTAGAATATATGATTTAATAGTAGTTAACGGGACTAAAAGGTCCTCACTTGCTCCATGATACTACTTATATAAGAACTATGCAAAAATGTAAAATTTATAAATCTCAAATTAGCACTATATTCTAAATTCATGCCTATATGGACAACTTTTATGCTGTGTACTTCCAACTTGATAAGTGTAACCTATCAATGCATGAAAGTAAATTGCAACCGAAATAAAAAGTTATTTGAAACGGATTGATGGATGCCATGGTTCCTCTACGATTGCTTCTACACGAACCACTCCCTCGAACATCCTCAGCTGTGGAGGAGAACCACAATGTTAGCTGGGAACAACCTACATAGTACAAAACGCATAAAGCCAAGCAATAGAAGAGGGAACATAGATATGGGAGGAGAGTAATCAATAATAGGCTCATTTGAGATCCATCTCCTAGATATAGGAGAAGAAAGATAAGATCTCCAATACCTCATCTTGTTCCTAATAGCTGATTGGGATTAAACTAAATCTTGTAGAGATTTGTCTCATCTTTATGTGGTTTGAGACTCACCTAGTGCACCGACAAAGGCGCTCTATAGATGGACTCAAGTTGGATTGGTCAACAAACCTGGTTCATTGGGTCCAACTTCAACAATAAGATTTAAGTTGCACAAAATGAATGTGATTATTGTTTTTATGTTAATAATAACACACATTTTTAGGTACTTCAAATTCATGTCTTGTCCATTTTGTTTTATAAGTTACATCTTTACCCTTGTAGTAAATAGTCTCGAGCTTACAGACAAGTTTATGTGTCACATTTTGAATGTGTCAAATTATGCCCGATTAAATTGGTCATGTTAATTAGGATTTACATGCTAGATTCTACTAGTTGAAGGACTCCCATGTTTCTGATACTTGGATGTTGCTTATCACTTATCAGTAATCTGTGATTTCTTGGAAGTACTAGGCAACATCCTCAACATTATTTTCTTTTTGTTTTGGGACGAGAAATATAGGGTTATGAGACGACAAGAGCATGAAGAGGTAAGGACAATGTTCTTTACCGCTTACAAGAACTAGTACTAAGTTACACCTTAATTATAATCTCAATTTATAGAACCATAGACTGCCTTGGTTAATTTATGGATCAATCACTAATGTCTTGTCCCAAAAAGTGACCAATTGAAGTTTCAAGCAGATACACTAGCTCCTGACGAGAGGAAAGAATGCACACAGTGTGGGTGTAGTTGAAGTTGCGGGCAGATGCACTAGCTTCTGCCTTCTTCCTCACATCTTTTTGTATAGAGGGCATTGTTTGACTTGGACCTTTTTCCCAGCAGACTATTGCTTCAACCTTTTTATCCCACCACTGACAATATGCACATAAAAGTTGCACTTGGCATTATTTGTGTCCTTTGCACTCACTTGGGTGCCATACTCCCGAAAAGGATCTCTTCCGGACTTCTTAGCCTTACTAGAAGCTCGAGACTTGGAACTATGGCAATATTTTTATAAACCACAAAAACTTTCATTAAAAAGTAAATACACGTCACAATCGGACTTATTTGATTCACTTTTAATGATGCGACACAAATATTAATATGTTTGTTTCATTTTTTAATGGAATTCAACTAATTTTGTTCTAAACAGAGATAATATGTCTATTTCAGATCTAACAAGCACATAGCTCGATTAAGCAAATGTTGTCATGAAAATTTAGAGCATTAAGAAAGATATAGACATCAAGACTCTAGTTCATGAATTACATGCAGAAAAAATTCGGAAGATTTTTACACATCATATGGGTCAGCACGCCATAGGATTGCCTTGATCAAGCAGAGTTAAAAGCGTTAAACATGAAATATATTCAGAAATTTCAGAAAAAGAAGATTGTTAACTTTCCATTTTATTATACAAAATGTCTTTGTGATTATACTCATAGAGTTGTATTACTATATATTAATTGTACTAGACAATCTGTGGCTTGAGTGCGTTGTCGAAGTCCAACAGGTGTCTCGAGTAGACTGATGGAGGCTGTGGAGAGCTGAGAGAAAGAGGCAGAAGGAGGCTAAAAAAATTAGGTATTCGATAAATCCTAACTGAAATCTAAAAGAATTAAGGTTAGGGCAACATGGTCCACATGCCTGAGGAAAGAGGTAGAAAATCTTTATCCAGTAAAGAAAGATCTTTCTTTAAATTAGACCGAGGATATATGCAAAAGAAATTATGGTTAGGGCAAAATCGAGAGGCTATTGGATCTGCCGAAGGGCAAAGAAATTATGGTTAGGGCATTCTGATCACAGGGGGATTTTGGTCACCTTTTGTTTGGGACCCATTAACCACTTACACTTAGAATACAATAATGTTAAATGTCGGCCCGATATGTTGGCTGAATTTTTGCAAAAGGTTATAAGCGAAATATATTGCTACTATATGTTGTTTCACATCTCAAACTGAGACGTGTCAGCTGAAATCTACAACAGTGAGTGCAGGCTTTGAGGCATATCAGCAGGAGCATAGCAAATGGGGACAAACCCGTTTATCGTTATCACAAGGCTGGCCTGTTTTACAGACTTGGCTGGAACTCACTGGCCATACTTGGTGGCAGCACTCTAAGTGAAGTCCATTATTGAGAATGGTAACTGGAGGCCAGAGAAACTGGAGACTACTAGGCTGCTGCATAAGGAAATCACAGGCATATAATAGACTAGGAGGATAATCAGGGCCGATGGAGGTAGCTGTATTCAAGGGTGACTGGTAACTTTCCCAGTTTGCAATAAAACTGGTGATGAATCATTGTCTGGTACACAGGGAACCGACTTGAGATGAGCCTTTGTCAGTACAAAGCCATCCTAAATAAGTTTGCTTACTAAGGACAGTATCATCAACTAGGGTATACAGATACAAAGCCAGTGCAACCTATGCAGGACTGAGGTAGAGACAACAACTCACCTATTCTTCAGATGTTCTTATACAACATTTATATGGAAACTGAGTAGGCTGAAATTGTACTTCAGCATAAGGGGATTTGTCCACTTGAGTAAGAAATAAAGGAGCTACTTTGGCATAGCAAGAACAGGAAAATCTCAATACTTAGACGTACTACTTGCAGTGCCAATGTGGAAAAGAGGAATAGAAGAGTCTTTCAGCAATATGAGTTTCACAAATCATTCTCCTCAAGAGAATCCAAGAGGATGTACTTGCGATCTGGGACAACTAAAACATTGCCTAAAGGGGCCATGGCCCTATCTGGAATCTTTGAAAAAGTATACCTTGTTACCTTTTTTTTTTTCCATATTAATTTAGTATATTGCTCAACAGAACTAAAACAATATGAGTTTCACAAATCATTCTCCTCAAGAGAATCCAAGAGGATGTACTTGCAATCTGGGACAGAACTAAAACATTGCCTAAAGGAGCCATGGCCCTATCTGGAATCTTTGAAAAAGTATACCTTGTTACCTTTTTTTTTTCCATATTCTGAAATTTAGTATATTGCTCAACACCCCCACCTCTTATTATTATGTCCAAAGTGCATTCTAATGTAATTAAATCTATAAGAACTAGAAAATTGTGCGATTAGGGCATCTCCGTAACCTAATGGACCCTAACCTAGAGTTGTACAGTTTACAATTACAAATACAATTAACCTTGAAATTTCTCTGGTATTTAAATTGTCCTTTTACTCGTTTTGTTTGATGGTACATTCTGTAAATTTATCATTCTTAATGCAGGCGGACACCATATTCCTGTCTCCTCCTTGGGGAGGACCAGATTATAATAAGGTGGAAACTTATGATATGAGATCCATGCTTAAGCCTTGTGATGGGTTTGTCCTCTTTAATCATTTTCTTCTTACAAATCTTGATTTATCTTACTTACAGCTGACATTAGATGTTTCTTTACGTATCAGACATGTTCTTTTCAATGCTGCAAGGATAATTGCTTCCAAAGTTGTGATGTTCCTTCCAAGAAATGTGAACCTGAATCAGCTAGCAGAGCTCTCTCTATCAGTCAGTCCTCCTTGGGCCCTTGAGGTATAATTTTCTTTTTATTGCCAGCTGTTGAGAATCAATAAGGGACTTTAGTCCCACATTGGAAAATGTAGTATGAAGAGGAGTTGGAACCTCTATAAGTAGCAAGTAGTAGCCCATCAATAAAATCATCCATTATTCATTTTCTACATGGTATCAGAGCCATAACCATCCACCCCTCTCCCCCAAAATTTTTTTTTCCTCACCCGGCTCCAGCGGCTGACCCCCCCTCCCCCGGCTCCAGCGGCGCCTCCCCCCTCCCCAGCTCCAACGGCGCCCCCCCCCCCCGGCTCCAGCGGCGACCCCCCCCCCCCCCCCCCCCCCCCCCGATCTATTTTGTTTTGTACTTTTTTTTGTTATATAATTTTTCTTGTTTTGTAAAAAAATAAAAAAAGAAAAAAAAAGAAAAAAAAAGAAAAAAGAAAAAAACAACGAAAAACAAGAAAAAAAAGTAAAAAATGGTGTTACACCGTCTGGAGTGAACAAATGAACACATGCTTTATTTGTTCCTTGATCTTCACATCGGGATCTACACAGAGAATGATCGTATTTTCTTCATGGAGAATGATCATGTTTTCTCCTGTGTCCTGACGTGTTCACTTTACATGCGCATAGCGCATTCGTAGAGTAGAAGACGACAAAGCTGCCGACGAAGACGACGACTAGCAGTTAGCAGCTGGCGACGACGACGACTAGGGATACAGTTGAAGAGGCCATGGATTCGATCGCTGGAAAACTGACATCACAAGAGATGAAGGCCTTGGTTGATGATATCTTGTCGAAGAGATTGACCGAGGCGACCCCTAGTATGACCCATACTGATGTGGATCCGTCACCCTACAAAATGAGGAAGTTGGAAAAGCTGGAGACGAAGTTAGAAGGAACGTCCAACTACTTGAAATGGTCGCGGCAGGCGATGCGGACGTTGAAGGGACGTGGCTTGGTTGGTTATGTCAATGGCCAAACCAAGGCACCTGTTGATCCCTCCTCAAAGGAGTTTGCTATTTGGGAGATTGTCAACAACGTAGTGGCTGGGTGGTTGACAGTCTCCTTGACCGACCAGGTGTCGGGCAATGTAGAGGCAATGGAGGGTGCTGCTGATATCTGGCGGATTTTGAAGGATATGTACTCAGGCTCGGGCAACCCTATGCGGGTCTTCCAACTACAGGATGAACTCGATAGGGTGGCACAAGACGAACGTACCATCTCTGAGTACGCAGCTCTGTTGAAGAAGTACTGATCTGATCTGGATCACTATGATCCTCTTGGGATGGATGATGCACAAGTCGAACCGGCATTTGCAAAGCATTTTCAGACGTTCTTGGCGTATATTTCGCGGCAACGGATGATGAAGTTCTTGAAGGGGCTCAATCCTGTGTTTGAGTAGAGAAGGAATGTACTACTCGCACAACCCACGCTTCCCACCTTAGAAGAAGCCATAGCTGCCATGGCACAAGAAGAAGCTCGATTGAAGTTGATGCCCAACAAGGGCTACTTCCAGGGGGAGCAAGCTGCTGTTGAAAAGTCTGCCCTTGCCGTCTTCAATCAGCCTCCCTCTGTGGACGGTGTTTGCCACAACTGTGATGACTCGGGACATTACATTAGATTTTGTCCAAAACCCCTGCGAGGTCAGTCAAATGATCGCGGACGGGGCCGTGGAGGACGTCGTGGTGGTAGAGGTAGAAGGAGAAATTATTTTGGAGGACACAAAGCAAATCTGGCAGAAGAAGGGGGAGACATTCAATTGGCTGAAATAACCCCCCTTGAGAGAGGGTTCATTGCGAGGTTACGAGGCACGAAGCTGGGTTCGGACGAAAGTCAAGTTACTCCTGGGGCGTCATCTATCTCAGGGGATCACATCACTTGCTTTGCCCAAACCAGCACAGGTATACCTGCGCGTGCTCTTGCATCTGTCCATCAGCCAGGTTGGATTATGGACTCTGGGACATCTCGACATGTCACGGGGTCCCGCGGTGAGTTCCAGGACTATACTCACCTACCGATGCCGGAGAGTATTCAGACTGCTGATGGTACCTCTAGACCTGTCATGGGTAAAGGCATCGTCGCATGCACCATTTCCCTCACTCTCACCAATGTCTTACGTGCTCCATCTTTTTCTGTCAA
Source organism: Iris pallida (assembly GCA_029216955.1). Taxonomy (NCBI): domain Eukaryota; kingdom Viridiplantae; phylum Streptophyta; class Magnoliopsida; order Asparagales; family Iridaceae; genus Iris; species Iris pallida. The sequence goes on along the minus strand of JANAVB010009596.1, from coordinate 37,213,146 downwards.
TCTTATATCTATTAGTGCCATTATCCTTGACCTAAACTGTACTGTTTCCTTTGACATTCCTACGGTGACTTTTCAGGAGAAGGGGACAGGACGACGACTAGGGACTGGCACATGGCATAAGGGGCTGTGGTACTTGGACAGGACCAGACTGGATGAAGCATTGGCCTCTCTAGTAGCAGACGCGCAACTGGACGCTTCACGTCGCAGTGTAGAAGACGAATTACTACTCCACCACCAGCGTGTCGGACATTCTTCCTTTCAAGTTATTAGTCAAATGTATCCGTCCTTATATCAAAGGGCTGATAAAGAGAAGTTATTTTGTGATGCATGTGAGTTGGAAAAACATACCAGGAGCTCGTATGCGAGCTCCGGGAATAGAAGTTCCGCTGCATTTGATATGATACATTCGGACGTATGGGGCCCTTGTCCTACAACCGGTATTAACGGTTTTAGATGGTTCGTCACTTTTATTGACTGTTATACCTGCGTGACCTGGGTCTACCTTATGAAGAATAAAAGTGACGTCCTTGAGGCTTTTCAGGATTTTCATCGCCAGGTGGAAACGCAATATAACGTTAAAATAAGTGTTTTCGGTCTGACAATGGGACGGAGTATACTAATAAGAGGGTTGCTGAGTATTTATCTACTCATGGAATACTACATCAAACTTCATGTGCCTATACACCGGCACAAAATGGTGTGGCCGAACGAAAGAACAGGCACCTGTTGGAGGTCGCACGGACGATGATGCTGGCTATGAATGTCCCGAAACATTTATGAGGCAAGCTGTATTGACGGCCTCTTATCTCATCAACAGAATCCGGTCTCAGATATTGGACTGGAAGACACCGTTAGAGATGCTTACTGGTGCAACTACATACACTGTTCCTCCAAAAGTATTTGGGTGTGTGTGTTTTGTCCAAGATAATAGGCCAGGAGTTGGCAAACTAGATCCAAGAGCGGTTAAGTGTGTATTTGTCGGGTACACAGCGACTCAGAAGGGATACGCATGTTGGAGCCCAGTTGAGCGGAAGATGTTTGTTAGCATGGACGTTACATTCAGAGAACTTGAACCATAGTATGGTTCGGATGCAGGTTCGGCGTTTGGTGACACACCTAACACAGAGGGTGTTAGACGTGAGTGGGAGATACTAAGTCCAAACGTGGTAGTCGGATCGGTCCCGTGTCCGGTCGTGAAAAATTGGACAAAAGGGGGAGGTAGCAGTGACTCTGATACGGAGGAGAATGAAGAAGAATATACATATGTTACGCAGGGGGAGACAAGAGAAAAGGAGCTACAAGTCTACAGAAGGAGACAACAGAAGTCCAGTACTGTGCCGTGTCCATTGCCTACTGTGCCGTCCCCATTGCCTAGTCCCTCGTCTACTCCTGTCCCAACTCTTGAAGATGTTGCCTCCACACTGAATTACTCTGATTCTGATGCGGATCTCTCTGACTCGGATGGTATGATCCCTCCACCACCTATTGCTTCCTCTCCACCACCTATTGCTCCCTTAAGGAGATCTTCTCGCATCAATACGGGTAAGGCTCCTAGTCGTTATGATGATTATGAACATGACATTGCCAATTTCTTGTCTTATTCTAACATTTCTTCGAATTATCGAGCCTTCATTGCATCGTTAGACTCTACTTCTTTGCCTAAGTGTTGGCAGGAAGCAAAGAAAGATCCAAGGTGGAAAGCTGCAATGATGGAAGAACTTGGGGCACTAGAGAAAAATAAGACATGAGAGCTGGTTCCATTACCCAAAGGAAAGAAAACTGTGGGATGCAAATGGGTGTACACAGTGAAGGAGACACCGGAAGGAAAAGTAGAGCGGTACAAGGCGAGATTGGTTGCAAAAGGATATACACAATCATATGACATCGACTATGATGAGACGTTTGCCCCGGTAGCGAAAATGAGCACGGTAAGAATTCTGGTCTCCGTTGCAGCAAACTATGGGTGGAAGCTATACTAATTAGATGTTAAGAATGCTTTTCTCCACGGGGACCTGCAAGAAGAAGTGTACATGGAGCTCCCGCCAGGATGCTACGCGACAGAATCAGACGGAGGGACGTCGCGTGGAAAAGTGTGTAAACTAAAGAAGTCATTATACGGGCTCAAGCAATCTCCTCGAGCCTGGTTCGACTGAATCAGAAAGACTGTTACTGGCATGGGATACCATCAAACAAATGCAGATCATACAGTCTTTCTTCAGCATGCAAGAGGCCACATTACTATACTTGTTGTATATGTGGATGATATAGTAATCACAGGTGATAATGAGGCCGAGATCACTAAGCTGAAATCAAAACTCGCGAAGGAATTTGAGGTGAAGGATTTAGGAGCAATGAGGTACTTTCTGGGTATCGAGGTGTGTGACGGCGAACAAGGAATTGTTCTCTCACAAAGAAAATACGCACTAGATCTGCTAAAGGAGACAGGAATGCTGGGATGCAAAGCAGCAGTCACTTCGATTGACCAGAAGTGCAAGTTGGGAGCAGAAGCAGGAGAGCCAGTTGATCGTGAAAGGTATCAAAGACTTGTAGGGAGATTGATTTATCTGGGGCACACTCGCCCTGATATCTCATTTGCGGTGAGTGTAGTGAGTCGCTACATGCATGATCCAAGAATGGGTCATATGGAAGCAGTGTTTCAGATCTTGAGATATCTGAAAGGGACGCCGGAAAAAGGGCTATGGTTCAAGAAGAATGGACGCATAGAAGTTGAGGGATACTGCGATGCAGACTGGGCGAGTTGCATAGACGACAGAAGGTCTACCACGGTGTACTGTGTCTTTGTAGGAGGAAACCTGGTCTCATGGAGAAGCAAGAAACAGTCAGTGGTAGCACGGTCGTCAGCTGAAGCAGAATACAGAGCAATGGCTCTGGGAGTGTCAGAATTACTGTGGGTGAAAGCACTGCTGACAGAGTTGAAGCTGGATAAGGGAGCACCGTTACATCTTCTGAGCGATAGTCAAGCTGTAATAAGTATAGCCAACAATCCAGTTCAGCACGACAGAACGAAGCACATCGAGATCGATCGATTCTTCATCAAGGAGAAGCTGGAACAAGGGATACTGAAGATTGACCATGTTCGCTCAGAAGAACAAGTTGCAGACTGTCTGACTAAAGGTCTTAGTTCATTGAGTCTGTCAAAGCTATGTAACAAGATGGGGATGATTAATATATATCGCCCATCTTGAGGGAGAGTGTTGAGAATCAATAAGGGACTTTAGTCCCACATTGGAAAATGTAGTATGAAGAGGAGTTGGAGCCTCTATAAGTAGCAAGTAGTAGCCCATCAATAAAATCATCCATTATTCATTTTCTACACCAGCCATAACCAGAGTATATCAAGTATTATTGTATAGTAAATTTAGTAATTTTCTTTAGGATGTTGGTGGGGCATGAAACACCAGTTGTGCTTAATATCTTAATTGTTTCGCGCTTGGGTTAAGACAACTAAAGGAGGAATTGTTAGGTTGTTGAAATAGCATATAACATTCTCTAACTCCTATGAAATGGATCTCTATGGAATCTTTTTGGGCTTCCATCAGTGTTGGTGTGTTGCAATTACAATTTTGACACCACTAAATGCAATGCAAATTGGCAGAGGGGATTGGCCCTAGCATCACCTTGAAGTTTTATAATTCCAAGGGGTAAATTACGTATCCTTCGTGTTTTTTAGGCTTCTTCCTTACCGTGAAAATTGTTTCAGAGTTCCCTCCTGTTGTTTGGTTTAAGTGATTTTCGTCCAACACATGACCCCCTACTATGACAAGAATGTCCGAGTTAATAATATAAAAAATTAAAGAAGATAACCCTTCTTCCACGTTACACACCTATGCCGGTTGATGTCGCACTAATGATGGCCCCCTCTGTCACCTCCTTCCTCTTCCTATTTGCCTTCTCTCCTCGTCTTCATTCCTTCTTCCTCTTTTTTCTTCCCCCGTTTCTCTTTTCTTTCCATCTGTCTTCCCAACCTACTCCAATTGGGAGTGAGTGAGGCGGGGGTGGGGGAGACTACTGGCTTCAATGGGTCAAATGAGGAAAAATGGGGAAGAAGAGGAGAAAGAGGAGAGAGGAAATTGGGAGAGGATGGTGATAAGGACATTGACACCAGTGGATGTTGTAACAGGGAAGTTGTGTTTTTCTTTGGTTTGTTATTTTTATGTTATTAAATCAGGGGTATTATGGTCAAATTGGAGCTCTTTGTGAGATTTTAGACGAAAATACTTGAACCAAATGGCAAAGTGTTTTCCTTTGGTTTGTTATTTTTATGTTATTAAATCGGGGGTATTATGGTCAAATTGGAGGTCTTTGCTTGTGAGATTTTAGACAAAAACACTTGAACCAAATGGCAAAGGGGAAGTTTGAGAAAGTTTCAGCAGTAGAGGGGACCTAAAACGATGGGGTTTCCTGCAATGTACCCTATTCCACCTCTCCTGACCTAATCTTGTTCTCATGCATTAGCTTCCTACCATCTGTCTGCCTATAACTTACAAATCCTTTCCTGTTTGGCACATCTTGGCAGTAATTTAGGGGATGCACTATCCATCCTTGTACACACCATGATCTGTTTAGCCTACAGTGATGTCCTGGCAAGCCAAATATCCATTTAAAATTACGGTGGGATGTTACAATGAAACCGTCCCTACTCATTCTATCTGAACATGTATTCTTTGAGGGTCCATCTCATAGAGACCTGATAAAGTTTAAATTTGACCTATTCCCAAATTTGTCGATTTCTAAATTTTTTTCCACTACTAATGACTAGAACTTCCGAAGAATGGTGCAGTGCTCGTCACTTATCTGGACAATGTGACTGCCAATGAAACGCCTACAAAGTGCAAATCATCACCATCATCATCAAAACCTTCTGCCATCAGAATGGGGTTGATTGTGGAGCATAAGAAAGCTCTGTTAAGAATTTGAGGAAGTTCTTATGACTATTGACTGACGTCAACCCTTTATGTTGGTGTCAAATTCCTAACTAAGATATCTATGATCATGAGAGGCTCATGCCATAAAACCTAGAAAGCCACTTGGCTGATAGATAGAATCTTTTGTATGTAGTCTAAACTTATGATGCAACCAAGAGCACCCTCTCCAAGTTGCCCAAAATTTAAAGAGTCTAGACAACGAGAGAAGAAATACAATTTGCTATGGGAACTCACATTCATGTTTATTATGACGCATCAAGCCAATGAGTGAAAAGTGCAGATGCCTATGACAAATACTAATATTATGGTGATGATACTGTTGCTTGCAGGTTGAGAAGAACTATCTGAACGGAAAGTTGAAAGCAATCACAGCATATTTTGATAGACCAACAACTTAGAAGTTCCTTTAGAGCTATTTGTATTCAACTCTGTGTGCTACTAACCAAAGGTCAACCACTGTTGTATATGAGTGGCCAGAAGCTTCATATGGTTCCTCCTGATATTTACATAGTTGTACTGTACATTTAAAACGTGTAATTGAAGAAAACAAACAACCGATGAGAAACACTTATGAACAGGGGCATCTCATTATCTGCTTCTCCAAGATGCTATTTATTGGATGTTGTCATGGTTATCACTTATATTTTCTTCCATAAATTTCTTACAGTGTGTAATACATTTGATTCTTACAAGAATGATGGTGCTTACGAGGCTGTTAATTATATTGCGGCAGTCATGATTCTATGAGAAGAGGCGTAGTGTCTAATAACATTCAAATTCATATTTCTAAATCATTGTTCTACTACTGCAACCCGTACCTGTATTTGTTTTCTTCTAGCCAATACAAATATGGATACATTTTGATTTAAAATCGGGATACAAATTCACATCAAATGCATTAGGGCTGGATATCTTGTCACCAAAAACTACTAAGACATTACGAGGGAAATTAATTTTTAAGTTCAATTTGATAGGTTTATGTGTTGTTGCATATGTAGCCTTTATATCGGGGTTAAGTGATGGAAAACTTGATTTTTTTCGGTTATTTTGAATTTTTAGTTTGTTTGTTAGAATAAAACAAAATAAAGAGAATTTTTTCTGTTAGGGATTGACTTATCTTATGGATAAGAATTTAGAGATTTATGTTATTTTCTTTTGATTGTTTGTAGCTTATAAATAGTTTGCAATTTCATAAGTTATGGAAGCGAAGAATTGAGAATGAGAAATCTATTTTGAGTTTATATGATGTGATGTCAAAACTTTAAAGTGGTTCTCTATCAACAAGCTTCTCCTTAGACGTTGACGTTTTCAACGCTGCTTCTCTGCTTTCGACGTTGACATCTTCAACGGTAATCATATTATTAATTTTTATTTCTATTATAATTTTTGAAACAAATTTATAATAGTTGTTGTTCACTCTTCAATTAAAACTTTTATATCCAAATCTTCTCAAAATTTCTAATTTTATATTAATAATTTGTTTTTTGGGTCTTCGTCCCGCGTATGTAAGGTTACACACATTTTGACACTTTTCAGAACCGAAAGGATCATGGCGCCTTGGACATCCTTCATATGTTGTTTTTTGGTTAATATTTGGATAACTCGGTTCAGATGACTTGGGTATGAATTGCATACAGTAAGCATGTTCATGAAGAATAATTTATATTGTATTTGTTAAAAATTGCTTGTGTCCATATATCAGACCATTACAGCCCCCAAGTTGTAGGCAATTCGAGATATCATTTGCTAAAGGGTATAAAAGATACAAAGCCAGAAGATTAAATATGTTTTGATATTGAATCTTTTGAGCAGTGGTTTCAAGTGAAAAAAAAAAAAATTCAGAAGTGTCAAATTTATAGATAATCAGGATCGGTCTTGGAATATCTGAGGCCCTTGGGGATAACAAAATTTGGTTTCTTATAATCTTTTTCTTCTCCACACTAGAAATATTAAATAAAATAATATTATTGATTCTCAAAAGACATATTTTTACATAAAATACATATAAAATATTTTTCGGATACTAAAAACATAAAATAAACTGGAAATTGCTGAGAAACCCAATTTCGGGATGGGCTTTTATGAAATGCCCACCCGCTGGATGAGTTTTATGAAATGTCCAGAATTAAGTATTTTCACGTTAAATATTCCAAGATTCCCTTTTAGATGCCACCCGCTGGAAACTGCTATTTTTATAATACCGAAACTACCCCTCCGCGCGAATTGGTCATCTATATGTATTTGAATTCAAAAAACTCAGATCTGGATTGCGATTTTCGTCTTCTTCTTCTTCTTCACGGAAAATCTGAATTCCATTGCTCTCATCTTCAGCAGAGATCGCAAAGATCGTTCGTAGTTCGGTGTGCTTTTCTTCGGTCGAACTCAGATCATCGCTCGTCATCATCATCACCATCATCATCATCTTCATCGACGTCAATTGTGGAGAGAAGATCTTTCTTCTTCTTTTCCATAAGAATTATCATCGCTTTGAAAGAAGAACGAAACTCTTTATTCCTGAAAAAACTAAATTACACGGAGAATGGCCATTCTCCTACGTTTTAACGCTGGAAATGACCATTCTCCGTGTAAATTAACACGGAGAATTCCATTCTCCGTGTTTCTAACACGGAGAATGGCCATTCTCCTGCGTTTTAACACTGAAATGACCATTCTCCGTGCTAAATTACACGGAGAATGACCATTCTCCGTTTTATTTAACACGGAGAATGACCATTCTCCGTGTAAATTAACACGGAGAATGCCATTCTCCGTTTTATTTAAAACGGAGAATGACACATTCTTCGTTTTATTTAACACGGAGAATGCCATTCTTCTGCGTTTTAACACTGAAATAACCATTCTCCGTGCTAAATTACACGGAGAATGCTATTCTCCATTTTATTTAACACGGAGAATAACATTCTCCGTTTTATTTAACACGGAGAATGGCATTCTCCGTGTTTCTAACACGGAGAATGGTCATTCTCCTGTGTTTTAACACTGGAATGACCATTCTCCGTGATAAATTACATGGAGAATGCTATTCTCCGTTTTATTTAACACGGAGAATAACATTCTCCGTTTTATTTAACACGGAGAATGGCATTCTCCGTGTTAAATAACACGGAGAATGGTCATTCTCCTGTGTTTTAACACTGGAATGACCATTCTCCGTGATAAACTACACGGAGAATGGCATTCTCCGTGTAAATTAAGACGGAGAATAGTCATTCTCCGTGTAATTTAGCACGGAGAATGGTTATTCTCCGTGTAAATTAAGACGGAGAATGCCATTCTCCGTGTAAATTAAGACGGAGAATGACATTCTCCGTGTTACTAACACGGAGAATGACCACCCTCATGCGAAATTAACATTTTTCGTGTTCTAACACGGAGAATGACCATTCTCCTGCATTTTATGGTCAGCTGAAACTTTGGAGAGCCATAACTTTTGACTGGGAGGTCGAAACGAGGTCCCGTTTGTCGCAAAATGAGCGTATCGTCGAGGAGACTGAAAGTAACTATTTTATAGTTAGACGACCTTCCGAAATTTTAGAATCGCAAAAAAATGATGTTTGGACCTCCGTTTTAGCACTTTTGCCGTTTGTCCCGATCTTTCCGAAATTTTCCGACGAGTTTTTGAAGATTTTTGAGGAGAAAACCTAGATTCGAAAGTGAGCAGCGTATGGAAGAAGATGAAGTATCGAAAAGTTTTTTTAAGAGCAGTTTCGTGGATGTTTTCAATAAATTAAAAGGAAGGGCAAAATGGTCATTTGGAACCCGCTTAGGATAAGTTTCTCTAATTCTGGGCACGCGATGAAAGTTTTTTTAGCGGTGGATTTTACATAAAACTTTTTTAGTTTTTGGGCATTTCATAAATCCTCCCTAAAATAAATAAGCATACAATATGTTCTTGATTTTAATTTCAAGTTACAAAATTAACTTGGTGTCTCAACATCAACTTCTTGTCGAACACTTAGTTCTCAACATCCCCAACCATTATGCATCACCCATCTTAATGATTAATTTTTTATAGCTTAACGTTTGATTTACTTGCTAGCCAAAACACTACCAAAATAAGTCATATTACCGACGTAATTAGCGACGTTTTAAGAAAACGTCGCAGGAAAATAATAATTTAGCGACGTTTCTTTATAACGTCGCAAGACGTCACTATTAGCGACTGACAGCGACGTTCTGCGACGTATTTAAACTACGTTTGCGTTTTAAAGAGCTCACGTCGCGTATAAGTCGGTAAACGTCGCTAATATTAGTGATATTTAAAGAGAGAATGGAATATAATCAATCTAATTTCAATCCTATATTTAATTATATCTTAACAAAGATACGTAAAGATAGACTGGAATCAATCTCAATCCTAAATCCAATTATATCTTAACACCCTCCTTCAAACTCATGATGGTCAAACAACATGAGTTTGCCAAATAGAAATTGAAATCGCGGTGTGGGGTATGACTTTGTAAAGAACTTTGTCAGCTGATCAATGGACATCACATGTGGTAGAGAAATAGTACGGACAAAATGATAATCAAGCTCAATGTGCTTTGTCTGTTCATGAAAAATTGGATTGTTTGTGTTACGTCCTGATTCCGGAGGATCGAAAACTAGCCACTGGGCGTGATGCCGTACAAGTCTAGATTGCACTTGTACAAGGCAAAACCATTACAGTTCCTGGTATTTCTAAGAAAACAACGACAGCGCAGCAAAACCAAGCAGATAAATTGAAGTCACACAAGATATGGAGAAATGTATCTCTTTATTGATAATTACAATGGATTACAAGACTTGCAGCGGAATACAGAGTTTACAACTGATTATAAGACTTTGAATAGCCAACTGAATATACATTTGCCATTTAGGCTTTACAACCGAACATGCCAACTTTGCTTACAATTCTTCTTACCCAACTGATTCAAGCCATCGCCTGAATCCATAATTTGTACCATTCCCAACGAAGGCATTCATTTCATATTCTCAATTTCTCATTTACCCAGCATAATGCTAGCCATTCCAATCTCGCATCGGGTCATCCGAAAATAATCAAGAAACACGTCTAGCCATCATGTATCAATCGTAATCCCAACTACGACTCGATACTACCCAATATCTTACAGGTAAGCAATCACTATGTCACAAACAGGGTCAAGGGACATCTCATCACGACGAGGGTATATGCAATATACCACTCAGAGTTCAAGCAATTCCTGACACAATATTTCCTTCACATCAAACCAACGTCCAATATGGACTATCCATCATGTATTCCACCAAACTCGTTATTCATGCGACGACATCATCCACCGACAGGGTTATTATATATCGCTGCACCTCAATATTTATTTGTATTCCAGCCATCAAACACTCATAAGGAACATCTACTCTTTCATACATCAAGGGACAAGTGTTCATTATCTATGCCTCAAAATAATCAAGGGTCATAACTTGTTGATTCGGGACACATCCAATTCTCTCAAGCACAACTGCACAACGTGCATAGCCATCTATTTTCTCAAATCCATTCTCCAACTTTTTGGTCGTTGATGCAACTCTTTGCATCTTCTAAATCATTCGCAACGTTCCGATAAGCGTCTAACATCACCATCAATTTATCGATGTCTAACATGCAATTCCGTCTATTCAATTCCAGTATCGTTCTATATTCGGTCTACGATGTTCTCCCAAAAAATTTTGATAGCAACACGCCACCATCGACACCGAGCCTACACAAGACATTGTTAGGAACAATATCATAATTCAATATGATTGTCACCGTTCAGGTGATTCTTACCAACAGCCGACATCCTTCCCTGTAATTGAGTAATAACTTACTCTGCCTGCATAAGACATTATTAGTACTGGACCTATCTATATGAAGGTCACTGGCGACATGCCATCTTGGACCGTCTTCCTGGTGAACGGCTAACTCCGAATGGGGTACGAATCCATGGGAGTTTCCAAATCACTGTGCTACTACTTCAGCACCATGGGATTTCGGCGCCCCTTTCAGTGGGCTGTTGCAAGCCCCCACTGCAAGTCCCGAAATCCCGATGTCAGTACGTCGACACCATCCTTGTTCCTCCTAGGATGAACCGGGTCCGTGGCCGCGGATTACCATTCTGGGAACTACCTTGTATACAAGTTGTCCATGACCATGCAAGTATATGCAACTTATCTATGAAGAAGACATATAATGCATGATAAGGAAAACTAAGTGCTCAACCACCATTCTCATTTGTATTTCCCATCTTTCTCATTCCAGGGTCTTGGCGTAATCAACATTCTACATCGGTGACGGGATAATAGAATATTGTTACCCAATCCCTTTTCCACATTTTTGATACCATACATCTTTTCAACCAACTCAATGCACTCACCGTCCAATTCTTTGAGACTTGGCATCTGTGTTACCATCTATTCATTCGAGCTGAAACTCGACATACTCACCGCCCAAGCATTTGAAACTTTTCCTTCACCTGTCACGTATTTTATTGTAAACCATGCAAGCATACAATTCATTGAAATAATTCGAAGCACGCAGTTCATAAAATAATTCGCAATAGCCTTCGGGTCATATGATTAATTATCTTTCATTATCTTTTTTGACTTTCATGTACGGTATTCTTCAGCAACTCAATGAGAACATAGCATACTATCCTTTATTTTAAGTGTGAAGCTAAAGGATCTTCGAAGGGTTCAATACTACTCATATTTATAAGACGATTCTCGCCACGATCGCCTAGCCTTCCAAGTGATCCTTCGCATATTCCCAAGTCCAACAAGGCTTCATCGAACCAACCATCCATTATAAGACATCTTGCGAGTCGGGGCACTACAATATATACCACTCAGAAGAAGTTTTGTCCTCGAAACTTAAAACAAAACTCATCTCCAAAACTTTAACCGACTTTTATGAAACTTCTCAACAATCAACATTATAACATCGAATTTCCCAATCTCCATTCCATTTCGAAGTTTGCATTCCGACACATCTTACTCATTCCGACTATACCCAAAATCGACAAAATCTATCCAACAATTCTATCCGACAATTCTTATGGGTCAATCCCGAAGCCATCATCTAAAACTTTATCAATCGAGCATCCAGCTATTCAGTTTTCACTTGTATAGACGCAGCATCACTTGCTCAATCTGACTTATATTTCCATATCGTACTCAAATTGGGTCTATGCAATCTGTATATCACTCATGTTATCATAGTAAAGAGGTGTAGGTCCTGTAGAAGCAATGCCCATGTCAGAGAGCAATCTCCATACATAAATGATCTCCCTGGTGATGATAGCCATATCTTTATACTTTACCTCACTAGAAGAAGATGCAACAATTGTTTGTTTCTTGCTTCACCATAAAACGAATCACCAATAAACAAACAGAATCTTGTAGTAGATCGTCTGGTGGTCGGATCTCTCGCCCAATCTGCATCAAAAAATAGTATAAGCTGCAAAGTAGATGTAGAAGACATGAATAATGAGTGGATAATGTAGCCCTGAAGATATCGAACAATCTGAAGTAAGGCACCATAGTGAGCTGATCGAGGCACAAAATGAACTGGCTAAGAACACTAACTACATAAGGAATATCTAGAATGGCCAAACACAGATACACAAGTTGACCCACTAGCCGTCTATAGCGAATATGATTAGTGAAAGGTTGACCATCTGTAGGGCAAAGCTTCACGTGAAGCTCTAAAGGAGTATCAACTATCCAATAGACTTGAAGTTGCTATAATCTCTGAAGTATACTTCTGTTGAAACAAGTATCCATCTGTCACTTTGTGCAATCTCGAGTCCAAGAAAGTAGCAAAGATAAACCAAGGTCCTTCATTTGAAACTAATAATGAAGGTATCTCTGAGTGCCTGCAATCCCTATTGAATCATTGCCAATCAAAATCATGTCATCCACATAGAGTAAGAGAAGAACCCGTCCTTGCAATGACGATCGCACAAATAGAGAATAATCCTGAGAATACTACTGAAAACCTGCCTCACGAATAGCACTCTGAAACCACTCAAACCAAGCTTGGGGAGCTTGCTTAAGACCATAGATAGCACGACGAAGGCGACAAACATGTCCCGACGGAGTAGAAAGAACTGGAGGGGGTGCATATAAACAACCTTGGATAAAAAATAGTAAAAAAAAGACCTTCTTCACATCCATCTAATAGAGTGGCCACCGACGAATGGCAGCAACAACTAGTATTGTACATAATGCAATATTTTATTCCTACTTCTCCATATGGCTCGGTTGATCGTTTCAAAGTCCTTTTAGTGGATAAGGGCTTTACCCGGTAATGAGTTGGATTATGTTAAAGCTTTTTCACATGTTTTTAAGTTGTTGACTTTTGTTTGAGTTCTTCTATGTTTGGTTGTTCCTAGAATTGCCATCTTCATGAGTTAGATGTGAAGAATGTCTTCATCAATGGTGATCTTTTGGAAACTTTTATGTATCAATATCCAGAGTCCAGACTTTGAGTGACCAGGGGAGTATATGATATGTCTCCCAGAAAAGTCATTTTATGGTTTGAAGATGATTATGCTTGCATTTAAAAAAAAATCAACATGGTCTTGCAACATATTATGTTTGTTGTAGCAGCTCAAATACATCATTATTTACACATCAGAAGTATCAGGACATAGTCATCTTTCCTATTTATGTGTATGGTATAATCATCACTGGAGATGATTATGCTTGTATTTTTAAGGTAAAAAGAACACTTAGCCTCTTATTTTCATACAAAAGACCTTGGGTCATTGAGATATCCTCTTTGGTATTGAGGTATCACGTAGTTTCGAACGATTGCAACTTTTTTAGCACAAATATGCGTTTGATCTTCTATCTGAGACAGGATTTATAGGTTGCAGACAAGCAAACACACATATGGATTCCACAGTTAAACCATCCAAATCAAGCTTTATCAGATCCTCCTCTATCTGATCCAAGGCATTATAAAGGACTAGTTGGAAGCTAATTTATATCATTGTCGTTCTTTTAGACATTACCTATACTATGCGTACTAGTGATCTCTTCAGGTGTTTGATGGACGACAAGCATAGAGTTGATGTTATATGTACTACAGGATTTAGGTATCGACATATGTATCATCTATCATATCTTTCATGCTATATTTTCTCTTGCACCATATATATTTCTGCCATGATTCTTATTGCTAATATAGCCTAGTTTTTGCAAACTTTATTCTTTTCTTGAGCTTGTTCGAATATGTGTAATACAGGACGGCCGACTGTATTATATAATGTTTATTCATGTTATTTATTTATCCTTATATGGATTGAGATATAGTTGACTAGGCACTTTAGACAGTATACTTGACCGCTGGATAGCTTATACGTATTTGAGTTGAGCTGGAGTTCACTTGATACGTAGCTGACATGCTGGTATATCCTGGTCCTACGTATTTGGGACTAGGGTGTTACAATTGGTAAAAGCAATTGGTAAAAGCATTGAGAGGAAACGGGATCCCGAGATCGTGCATGCTGGCTGCCACAGATACTGTATGTCATCCACCCTAGTGGAGTACAGTATTTGACTACTGTATTGAAACCGAGCCAGCCTCTCCCTATAGGAAGGTTGGAACTATTACTGATATTACTCAGCCCGGTGGCATGGCATGGGACCGATGCTTATTGTTTACTGTTCACTATTATTGTTATATATTTGGTTTGGTTAGCCTCTTCGGCAGGTGCACGATCTGGGGATTCCTATATGCATAAGCATAGAAAGTCGTAGGATTGATTGGTCACATGTAAACTGACTCGCTTTTGATATGTTTCTTCTGTTAGTAGCCGAAAAACATGGACTATCGTGGTGCGTGGTCTAACCCATGTCCTTATTTGGTTGTTGGGCTGGACTTTTGTGTTATGACATGCTATGAACCGAAGTTGTGATACAAAAGCCCATAATCTGACCATGATTATTGGATGTACTCTATCTCGGTACGATTACGACACTCATGTCCTTGTTTGGTTGTAAGGGTGTCGTATTATCTTAATGATATGATATAAGCATATAATCCTGGGCCTATGTCTTATTTTATTGCTTGGGTTTTGTCTCATTCATTATGTGCTCCATTGTGGTACTTGCTATTTGGAGCCTGACCTCAGTTTGTTGTTTCTTTTGTACTGGATCCTTAGTAGCTTCTGTATTCTTTCGTTTAGTGCCCTTATACTTGTCTTTAGGGGTGGTAGCCAAATTAGCACTTTCAGTTTTATCTTGCTTTAATCTCTCTTCTTCTTGTACACAGTACGAAATGAGCTCATTTAGAGTCCATTTTTCCTTTTGACAGTTGTAACTGACCTTGAACTGATTGTACTGTGTAGGAAGTGAGAGCAATACCAAATAAACGAGCAAGTCGTCCGACAAGTCGAGCTTAAGTGCCTTAAGTTTTGAAGCAATATGAGACATCTCCATGATGTACTCCCTTATGTTACCTTTGCCTTTATACTTCATGGTAATCAAGCGCAACAAAAGTGTGCTTGTTTTTGCCTTATCATTCTTTGCAAATCGCTTCTCGATTTCAGCAAGGAATTGTTTGGCATTAGTAACCTCATCAGATACTGCACCCCTGAATGCCTCTGGAATACCGTGCTTTATGATCATTAGACTCATGCGGTTTGAGCGTTCCCACTTCTCGAAGTTCGCTCTGTCACCAGATGAACTGTCATCCTTAGGAGTAGTGGGACGCTCAATCCTAAGTGCAAGGTCTAGATCCATGCAGCCGAGAATAATATATATGTTCTCTTTTCAGTCCTTGAAGTTTGTCCCGTTAAGCATTGGAATTGAGTTCAGATTAGCAGATATTGTAGCAACACTAGCTGAAAAGAGAACAAAAAATAAATAAACAAATATGCTCTACTTAATAACTAAAGAATAAAAGATAGTCAAACAAATTCAAATAATGGTGAACCCCATCTCAAGATACCTAGTGCATCATTAATATCAAGTCTTTGGACAGTGATATTAACTGCAAGTGGTACTCTTGGTGTAGTGATCAAATGTTGACAATAAGTCATGTCAAATAGTAAGCCTATCTTTGGATCGGGTTATTATTCACATGTAAATCGTATAATTGTCACACATTTATCACCACAAGTATGTGTGCAATTCGGCCAAGTATTAACCTTCCTTTGGGCCGGCTAATACCCGCATGAATATACACTCACAAACATCTGACATCCCTCGTAGACTATCTACACAAGAGAGGTCACTTTGGCGACATCTTGTTTCAATGAGTCTACTTAGAATATTGGACAACTATTGCTAGTCATAAAAGGCACCAAAAAATTGAATGTTGACTAAATTTTACAAAACTGAATCATGTCCAAAACTTTATATACATGCATATTCATAAGATTATTACTCAAATAAAGTAATCAAAAGCATAATCATGAATTTCAATTTGACAAAATTGGGTATTATCACTATAACAAAATTCATGAAATAATCTACGGAGGATATGCATCCACAGATAATATCAAATAATGCACAAGGATTACTTTAAATAGAATAATCTATAGAAGACCAAATATATGCATTAACAGATTACATCAAATAATCTATAAAGATTATACCAAAATTGATCTACTAAAGACAAAATAAAATAATCTAACAGTTTTTATTGACCGAATAATGTAATTATGCCAAAAGATATCAATTTAATCATAAACATGTTAATTTCTTTGCATGACTTTAAATAAAAGAACAATCAAATATTCTTTTAACATAAAAAAGAAATTAGCCAATTAAAGAAACATGTATCCAAAAAAAAAAAAATTCTTTAGTTCTCTCAGTTCAATACCAAATCAAGTGCTAGATTTGGTCGAGTTGGTCTGAGGCTAAATATTAAGGTTCTGGTCCGAAAGGCTTCAAATCCTACTCTCAACAAAACCTTTTTTTATCAAACTAAAAGCACCAGCAACACCTGAGCATAATGCTAGGCATCTTTGGATGCAAAACTATAGCTCAAGACGAATTGCGGAAAGATCAAGAAACCAAATGGTCCATAGTCCATCTTTATAAAAGAAACAAAAGTTACATTCATCAAAACTCGTAACTCTTCATCACCGTTGATCCCTTATATGGCAAACTGTGATCATATTCATATTTCTATTTCAAATATTATTTTAATCGACAAATCAACTGCACCATTAGATAATATTTAATCTTCCAAAATATTTGAAGAATCTACCGCAGGGGTTTAAAGCCAAGAAGGAAAAAAGTAAGGAAAAAGCTGTAATGGACTTAATTACATTGAAAAGACCATTGCCAAACGAAAGTAACAGAACATGCAACTAAACTGCCACAAAATTTTCATAGTTGTCGACCTTTAAATATCCTTTCATGTTTATTCGTCTAATCCCATAATAAAAATTGATCGAACAATCTAGTGTTCCAAAAGAACAAAAAAATTGAACCTGGAAACTTCAAAATCATGAATCAAACAAGGTGGCTCTGATACCACTTGTTAGAGATTTATTGTACCATGTCGATTCATGAGATGAAGAATATAAATTAAATTGCGGAAGCGTACCTGAATCCATTGTCTTTGCTTGACGGATCTTGAAACAGACGTCTCTTTATGGGGTTTGATCTTCCAACCCGCTACGACCCTTAATAACAAAGATAAAATCTTTGTTCCTCTCTTTGTTGATGGGGATACAGAAGAGAATAGAGAAACCCTCTCTTTGGGGGCCGTATGAGTTGGGGACCATAACCCTAATGAATACATATATTTATATGTTTTGATATTTCTAATTTGCCCCCTCATCAAATTAGATTTATCTCCGGTATCTACACATTAATTCCATGACAATTATACCCTTAAGCCAATTTTTCAAATAGACCACTTTAATTTGGCTTATTGTTTAGATAAGCCAACACAATTAATTTTACATGTGTGGTCCCATGTTATTGAATAATCCAACACCTCATACGAGGTAGCTAGCCATGTCCGTCCCTTTATTTCGGTACTGGAGCGTGACAAAAATTCTACAGTCCGTATGTTAAATTTAATTTTCTATTAATTTACTTGAAATATTTTTTTATTTATAGCCACAGCCTGAAGAAGAAGGATCTTGAACCGACACCATAAGAAGATCGACATGAATCGACACCAGATGAAGACCGACATCTCGATCGCTCAGCGTTGTGAAACTTTGATGTTGGTACAATATGCTAAATTGTCAAATTATTGACATAAATTTTTTATCTATTGTAAAATTGCTCATCGATCTTGAAATGACAATGATTATGTTATGTTGATCATTTGTTTATGTTATCTAATGTAAACACTTGTTTACAAGCAGTTGCATGAAGTAGCTTTTTTGATCAAATATATTTTCTCCAATCTCTTCTTTTGTTCTATTTGGTGCTAGATCACTTACATACTAGGATACATTTGTTTGTAAGGATACAACAGCCTCTAAGGACTGAATAATGTACAATACTACAATTAAAAGATATGAATGCTTTGCATTCTTGGTTTTCTTTCCATGCAATTATCCACTATCGTGGGATCTCCATACTATTGGATCCTTTGCATTATTGGCTTCCACGAAAGCTACGAGCTCAGAAAACTTGGTTGGTTAGTTGGGGAAAGCAGCCTTGCCCACATCCTGTCAGTTATGACAACATGGTTCAATTGAACATTAGGACTGTCAATTTTTTTTGACATTCCTATCAGTTAGAAGGACTGTCAATTTTTTTTAACAATCCTAAATAACACATATTGTTCAATGAGCAATATGTTTTATTTAGTACTGTCAAATTTTTTGACAGTCCTACCAATTGGAAGGGCTGTCAAAAAATTTGACAGTCCTAAATTTTCACATGTTGTTCATGTTTTCTTTATGACTGTCAAAATTTTTGAGAGTCCTAAAAAAATATGAACACCAGGTCAAAATTTAGGAGTGTGGATTGTTTTTAGAACTGCCAAATTTTCTGACAGTCTTACAAAAATGGGTTCGAAACTTTATGTGGGCGAATTCTCGAAGTTCGAAACCCTAAAATGGGTTCGAAACTTCATAAATTCGCATAAATAAATCATAAATCAAATTTTAGTCATTATAAGATGAATTTTAGGCTTGAATATAGATTGAGAACATTTTAACTTCTATAGAATAATGGGTTTTGGGATTTGGAAGAAAAAAGGAAAAGAAGAAGACAAAGGCAAAAAAAAGATTTATATAGTACTAGAAGATGCACGCTAAATCATTTTATTTCTTTCTTTCTAATCTTATCAAAAATAATTTAAATATTTAAATTAGAATTAAATTTTATTGTGTATATATTTATATTTTAATTAAAATTTGTAAAAATTTAATTAAAATTTATAATTTGTTATGCATAAATATTTTTATGATATTGTTGAAAAATGTTCAAATATTTAAATATATTTGAATTAAGACTTGTTAAACAATTTAAATATTTTATGATATTTTTTTCCTTTAAATTTAGTTTTTAAACACTTCTAAATTTAGTTTTAGAATAGAAATTTGTACGGACTAAAAGAGAAAACGTTAGTTTTTATCCGTAATTTTAAGAAATGGTGGATGAGGAAGTTATTTTTATCTTCCGTAATTTAAAATAAAATAAAATGTGGTCCATGATATACATACGGCTTAGACGGTTAAATCTTAAGCCATTTTGAAGCCCCCTTATATAGTTGAAGATGTAGTGGACAATCCTAAGTAACTTTTTCTAGTGACAAATATGTAAATTTTTTAAAAAAATATATGGAAGTGTTTATAAATTGCCAATTTAAAGTCCCCCGTAAAAGATTTGCATACGTAAACACACTAAGAGTTTGCTTGGATTGAGGGGGGGGGGGGGGGGGGGGGGGGTGGGGGGAATAAGCAGAGTTAAGTGGGGTTAAATAAGGTGGAGTTAAGTAAGGGGGAGTAGAGTCAATACATAGAATCTTGTTTGGATTTGAGGGAAAGTTAAGTTCAGGGGGTGTTTAATAACTCTTGGTTGGATTGGATATTTTGAGTGAGAAGAGGATTAATAAAAATATGAACCAAAATAATCTTAGTATATATGTCATAAAATTAAATTTGATTTAAATTTTAATTAGAGCTTGTCAAAATATCTGCACAAATTAGGAAGGTACGGAGCAACATGTTGAAAACAAGAAAAAAATATATTAAAAAATCATGATATTTTATAGAACAAATAGGGAATATTTATGACTTTTTAAACAAAAATCCTCAATCCCTCTCGTTAACCATCCGATTTAGGGGTTAAAATGGACAAAAGATGGTGAATAAACCCTCAATTAACTCTCTATAACCCACCCTCCTAAACCTCCACCCTCAAACCAAGCATGATTTTATTTTTCTCTCACTTAGCTTCCCCTCACTTAACTCACTTAACTCTCTTAACTCTCAATCCGAGTAGACCCTAAGGGTCTGTAAACCCTCTACCCAATTTTCCTTTTTGTATGAATTTTTTTTAAATGATATATATATATATATATTGTAGGAACGGAATAGTAAAGCGTAATACTCTAGAGGGGGGTGAATAGAGTTGGCAGCGGAATAATGCTAATTAAAAATGTTAGCAGCACAATCACAGAATATTAATCACAACTGAAATAATGTAAAGGCAAAGTTAAGAGAGCAAACGCAAAGACAGCGATGTATACTGGTATCCCTCTGTTGAGGACTAATCTAGTCGGTAGAACTCTTGCTACCAGTTGAATCCACTATTGGAAAAACTGCGAGTTTTCTTACGAAGTCCTTGCAACTTCTACAACGCGAGCTTTGATACGAAGAACTCGTCCAACTTCAAATGTGAAGAGGTATTCTTCAATCAAGCCTTCTGATTACAATCTCTCAGAAACTTCTAGACCGTACCACACTGGCAAATTGACTAGAGGATTGTAACTGGCTTGGGATCTGAAATTGAAAGCTCTAGAAAACTCTTTGGAAGACTGAAAGCTTTAGATAGAGAGAAGATTGAAAGTGAATGAGTGAGTTGAAATGATCAAAATCCTTCTCTATTTATAGGAGTTCCAAAGGCAAACTTCTGTCAGAATTCGGGCAGAACTCTTTGAGCAAATCTCGGTCAAATCCGCAACTGCAGGAGGACCAAGTTCCAGAGATTCAAAATCACAACGGCCACTAACTGAACTCTGGCCGAACTCTGGCCGAACTCTGGCCGAACTCTGGCCGAGTTCTGTCAGGGTTAGGTTAGGGTTTTAAAAATAGGTTTTGGTGATTTTTGAAAACCTTTTTGAAAACCTTTTTGTAAACATTTTGATAGGTCATTTTAAAAATATTTTGAACTATTTTGGGATAGCCTATTTGCCAGTACGACTCGGTGTACAACATATTCCTAGACTCAAATAAAATAAAAATTATATTGCATAGAAAATACAGACTCGAGTAGGCAAACAGATCTTCAGTCTTGAACGGAGTGGATAGCCAATCTTGCTTATGTCCAAGAAACCAAGATGTCCCAACTAGCTTTGTATATCCAGACAGAGTTTAATCAGTTATTAAAATCAGGTTGACCATATGACTAATGGGCCAACAGTCTCCCCCATTTTGATAATTGACAAACTATGAATGATATAACATTAAGCTTGTTCAAAAAGAATCAAAACGTGAAATTGTTCATGTCCTGTATTTAACTCAAAAAAAAATGTTAGATCTTTAATTTTCTCCCCCTTTGTCACTTAGCAAAATAATTGCACAAGAGAAGGCTCCCCCGCATTTAATGCAGAAGGCTCCCCCGTAATTAATGCATAAGGAACAAATAGTGAGAAAACATAATAAATAAAGAGTAGATATACATCACCACAGACATGTAAAGTTTCTACAAATTATCATCACATGCATGCTATTGTTTCTAAAGAATATTATCACAGTCATGCTATTGTTTCAAAAACATAAAAGAAATCTCAGGCATGCTATTTCACAGGCAGTTTGTAATGAAGAAGCAGTATAAAGAGATAGTGCTAAAACAAAGTGCTGAAATATCATAAAAGAAACACCATAAGCATGTCCATAAAAAAATACTGAAAGCATACTACAAAGTGCTGATAAATATCAGAAGTACTGATAAAAAAAATACTGATAAAAAACTTGGAATGTTGGAGCATTTCCAAGTATACAATAGAATGTCACTAAAAAATCAAATCACATCTCCTTATCACTATCCTCATCATCATCATGATGACCAGCTTGGCTCATTTCAAATATTTAATTCAAAGATTAGTTATTTTAGCCTTCAATTAACATAATTAATATTATTTTATGAATTAAATGTCTTTACACAATGACTGTCTCAGATTACCTGTAGGAGTACTGTCCCAGCTGGCGGAGGTTCACCGGGGAACTCTTAAATACCGCTTCGCTTCAACCGTAGTTGTGGTGACAGACAGACTCTTTATTGGCTTGTCTCTAACACAGTTTTTGCGTATTGAGATATAATCATAAAACAGAATCAATTAATATTATTGACGTCCAAAATTCCTAATTCTCGACGTAAATAATTGAAACGATCTTTCGCTAGAGGTTTAGTGAAGATGTCAGCTAATTGATTTTCAGTATCTATGTACACAAGGTTTATATCTCCATTTTGATGATGATCTCTAAGAAAATGATGTCTAATCTCGATATGTTTAGTACGAGAGTGACATACTGGATTCTTAGTCAAATTAATAGTGTTCGTATTATCACAGAAAATGGAAATATGTGTGTAAAATAAATCATAGTCTTCTAGGGTTTGTTTCATCCACAAAATCTGAGCACAACAACGTCCTGCGGCGATGTACTCAGCCTCTGTTGTTGATAGGGCTACATAATTTTGTATTTTACTAAACCAAGAGACTAAAGCTTTGCTTAAGAAATGACATGTGCCACTTGTACTTTTTCTATCAACTTTGCATCCAGCAAAATCTGCATCCGAATAACCAATAAGGTCAAAGGACTTAGTTTTGGGATACCACAAGCCAACAGAAGAAGTGCCTTTAAGGTATCGGAAGATACGCTTAACTGCGGACAGATGTGCTTCCTTTGGGTTAGCTAGAAAACGTGCACACAGGCAAACACTAAACATTATATCTGGACGACTAGCAGTTAAATAAAGTAAACTACCAATCATACCTCGATACTTACGTGTGTCGACTGGCTTGCCTTGTTCATCTGAATCAAGCTTTGTTGAAGTTGCCATCGGAGTGCCAATAGGTTTGACATTGTCCAGATCGAACTTCTTTAGCAAGTCTTTTGTGTACTTGGCTTGATTTATGAATGTTCCATTATCAGTTTGTTTGATTTGCAATCCGAGAAAGAATTTCAGCTCTCCCATCATGCTCATTTCAAACTCATTCTGCATACACTTAGAAAATTCTTGACAAAGAGATTCATCAGTGGATCCAAATATGATATCATCAACATAGATTTGAATTAAAAGCAGCTTGCCATTAAAAGATTTAATAAATAATATAGTATCAACCTTTCCTTTTGAAAAGCCGTTGTCAAGTAGAAAAGAGCTTAGACGATCATACCAAGCACGAGGGGCTTGTTTTAAACCGTATAGAGCTTTCTTCAACTTGAAAACATGGTCAGGATTTTTGAAATCCGTGAAACCCGGAGGTTGTGCTACAAAAACTTCTTCTTTTATAAAACCATTTAAAAAAGCACTCTTCACATCCATTTGAAAAAGTTTGAAATCATGAAAACATACAAATGCACATAACATGCGAATGGATTCTAATCTCGCAACTGGGGCATAAGTCTCATCGTAGTCGATACCTTCTTCCTGATTGTATCCTTGAGCTACGAGTCGAGCCTTATTACGAGTCACTAAACCATTCTCATTCAGTTTGTTTCGGAATACCCAACGGGTGCCAATAACCGGATGATCAACAGGCCTGGGAACAAGTTCCCAAACTTGATTCCGTTCAAATTGGTTTAATTCCTCTTGCATAGCATCTATCCAAAAACTATCACTACATGCTTCATCAATAGTTTTGGGTTCTAGCTATGAAATAAATGCAACACTAGAAACAATATCTCTACAGGATATACGAGTACTTACTCCCTTGGTAATATCACCAATTACCAAATTCTTTGGATGATTTGCTATAAATTTCAACCTTTTTGCTTCATTCTGAAGGTAGTTAGTTCCTGGATCTTCTCTAGGAGGTTCAGCTAGTGCAGAGCTTGGTTGAGAATCAGCTGGAGTTGAGCTTGGTACAGATGTATCTTCGTCATTCTCATCAATCGTCATTTGATTTAATTCATCAAAGGTGACATTGATTGACTCTTCGATAATCATGGTACGTTTGTTGAAGACTCTGTATCCTTTGCTCTTGGCCGCATAATCTAAAAATATACCTTCATCGACCTTTTCATCAAATTTTCCCAAATTGTCTTTTGTGTTAAGAATAAAACATTTACAACCAAAAATTCTAAAGTATGAAACAGAAGGAATTCTATCAAACCATAACTCAAATGGAGTCTTCTTCGATTTGGGTCAAATTAGAACTCTATTGAGAACAAAGCAAGCTGTGTTGACAGCTTCAGCCCAAAAATATTTGGGTAGACTAAACTGGTTTAACATCACTCTGGCCATTTCGGTTAGAGTTCTGTTCTTACGTTCCACAACTCCATTTTGTTGTGGAGTCCTAGGGCAGGAGAACTCATGAATAAAACCGTGTGTGTCACAAAATTGCTCAAAATCAGCATTCTCGAATTCGCCACCATGATCACTTCTAATGCGAGTGATCATGTAACCTTTTTCATTCTGAACTTTCTTGCAAAAGGCGACAAATTTGGATAATGCATCATTCTTGCGTGTCAAAAAATATACCCACGTGTATCTAGAGAAATCATCTACAATTATGAAAGCATAAAGTTTACCTTCGAGGCTAGCAACTCTGCTAGGACCAAATAAGTCCATATGAAACAATTGTAGAGGTCTAGTAGTACATACTGCATTTACTAACTTAAAAGTGGATCTGGTAGCCTTGTTCCTTTCACATTGACTGCATACCGAATCCTTCTTGAATGTAATATCCGGTAAACCACGTACTAGCTTCTTTGTGGATAATCTTGATATTGTATCCATATTAGCGTGACCGAGTCTCATATGCCACAGATGACTCTCATCACTCTTGGCCATTAAGCATCTACCTGAAATGTTAGTTTCTTCTAACAAATAGAAAACATATATATTGTCTTCCCTGATACCTTCAAAGATAGTACTACCAGTTGAGCTATCAACTATAGTACATTTGTCTTTGCCAAAGTTGATGCCATAACCATGATCAGCTAGATGACTTATGCTGAGTAGGTTATGTTTCAACTCGGTAACCAGACAGACATCCTTAATTACAGGATAGGGAGACTTACCAACATCACCGATACCAATAATATACCCTTTTAAATTATTACCGAAGGAGACATAGCCTTCCTTCTTTTTCTTCGACAGTGTTGCAAATAGGGTAGCGTCACCGGTCATATGCCGTGAGCAACCGCTGTCGAGGATCCATTTGCTTATAGCATGTGAAGGGTGTTCCACCTACAAAACAGTTTGCAGATGAAACCTTTGGTACCCATTTCTTGTAGGGTCCTGAATTGTTAGCTTTAGGTATCCAAGCATAAACATTTTGATCTACAAGCTTTCTCATTCTACATGCAGATGATATATGACCAATGAGGCCACAATAATGACATTGTGCATGTCGAGTGTTGAAAGCTGAGTGGTGTGAATGGTTGGTAGGTTTGGGTTTTCTAGTATAGAAGAAAGTATACCTATAATCTTGTTTGGGCTTAACCTTTTGGGGTAAAGGTTTGATAGGGTTAGGTCTGACAGTATTTGGCTTGGGAATGTTCCGATTTCTCGGTAAGTGACACGTGTTAGGGTAGGAAGCAGCAGGCTCAGGCTGTTTTTCTAACCTAATTTCCAATCTTTTGGAAGTGTCATACAACTTAGTATAATCAGAAGTAAGTGATTCCATTCTGATTTGTGCATATTGAAGACTTTTCTTCTCTATAGAAAGTTCTTCCTTGAGTTAGTCAATAATTTTGTCTTTCTCTTCAGATGACTTGGTAGTCTCGTGTAATAAGAGCTTTATTGAAGAAAGCTCACCAGACTCACTAACATTATTTCTAACCTCAGCTAGTAGGTCGGTAAGTCTACCTATTTCACCTTTGTACTCTTTGAGTACCTTCTTAGAGGTCTGATACTTACTACGCAGTTTCCTGTAATCAGTCATCAGGTCACTGAAGGCATCTCCTAATTGCTCAAAGGTGAAGTCATCATAAGTTTCTACAGGTTCAGTAGGTACCTGATCGGTTGCCATGAAGCATACATTTGCAGCGTCCTCTGAGTGTTCGTCTTCTGAGTTGCTGGCTTCACTCTCATGCCATATGCTGGTGTTGGCATATTTTTGAGATGTTGATTTTTTTAGGTTCTCTTTTTCATACCTGTTGTTCTTCTTGCTCGATGATGAGTTTGTGGGACAATCCTTCTTCATGTGTCCCTTCTTCTTGCAGCCATAACAGACATCATCTTCTTGGTACCAGTTGTTGCTGTTGTTCTCTTTGACTCTCTTCTCATGTCTCATGAATCTTTTGAACTTCTTTGCTAGAAGAGCTTGATCTTCAGCGTCAGATCCACTGCTGTCTGAGTCATCTTCAGCAGCTTTTCTGTGCTGAGCCTTGAGGGCGATAGTCTTCTCCTTTGGTGCAGGCTCTTCAAAATCTTGTAGCTCCAGTTCACGAGTGAGTAGCTTACCCATGAGTACTTCGAGGGACATAGTTGTGAGGTCGTTCCCTTCAATGATTGCAGTAGCCTTTGGAATCCAGTTCTTGGTGAGAGCTCGCGGGAGTTTGCGAATCTTTTTATGGTTACTGTAATCTTTGTCTAGTGAGGACAAAGGATTTACAATATCCAAGAATCTCTCGAACATTTGTGTGACTGTTTCGTTGGGCTTCATTTTGAACGTCTCGTACTCTTGAGTAAGTCTGCTGACTTTAGATTCCTTGACTTGAGTCGTGCCTTCATGTGTGACTTCGAGTAGCTTCCATACTTCATTGGCCGTTGTGCAGATAGACACCCTGTTAAATTCAGTTCTGTCTAAAGCACAAAAGAGAGCATTAATGGCACGTACGTCAAGGCTGGTCCTTTTCTTTTCTTCCTCTGTATATCTGCTATGGGGTTTTTCAACTAAAACTCCATCAACATTTATACGAGGTGGCTTTTGATAGCCATCAAGAACAATGGACCATAAATCAAAATCAAGAGATTTCAAGAAAAAAATCATCCGTGTTTTACAATATGTATAATTTGTACCATCAAACAGTGGGGGTCTGTTTGTGGCCTGGCCTTCACTTGTGAATTTCACAGTTGCCATGTGTTGTGCTGTGATCTATATAACAGTTAATTAAAATAAATAAATAATTGTACTGTTGCCTTTGCTTTACCTGTAACACCCGCTCTGATACCAATTGTAGGAATGAAATAGTAAAGCGTAATACTCTAAAGGGGGGTGAATAGAGTTGGCAGCGGAATAATGCTAATTAAAAATGTTAGCAACACAATCACAGAATATTAACCACAACTGAAATAATGTAAAGGCAAAGTTAAGAGAGCAAACGCAAAGACAGCGATGTATACTGGTATCCCTCTGTTGAGGACTAATCCAGTCGGTAGAACTCTTGCTACCAGTTGAATCCACTATTGGAAAAACCGCAAGTTTTCTTACGAAGTCCTTGCAACTTCTACAACGCAAGCTTTGATACGAAGAACTCGTCCAACTTCAAATGTGAAGAGGTATTCTTCAATCAAGCCTTCTGATTACAATCTCTCAGAAACTTCTAGACCGTACCGCACTGGCAAATTGACTAGAGGATTGTAACTGGCTTGGGATCTGAAATTGAAAGCTCTAGAAAACTCTTTGGAAGACTGAAAGCTTTAGATAGAGAGAAGATTGAAAGTGAATGAGTGAGTTGAAATGATCGAAATCCTTCTCTATTTATAGGAGTTCCAAAGGCAGACTTCTGTCAGAATTCGGGCAGAATTCGGGCAGAACTCTTTGAGCAAATATCGGTCAAATCCGTAACTGCAGGAGGACCAAGTTCCAGAGATTCAAAATCACAACGGCCACTAACCGAACTCTGGCTGAACTCTGGCCGAGTTCTGTCAGGGTTAGGTTAGGGTTTTAAAAATAGGTTTTGGTGATTTTTGAAAACCTTTTTGAAAACCTTTTTGTAAATATTTTGATAGGTCATTTTAAAAACATTTTGAACTATTTTGGGATAGCCTATTTGCCAGTACGACTCGGTGTACAACATATTCCTAGACTCAAATAAAATGAAAATTACATTACATAGGAAATACATACTCGAGTAGGCAAACAGATCTTCAGTCTTGAATGGAGTGGATGGCTAATCTTGCTTATGTCCAAGAAACCGAGATGTCCCAACTAGCTTTGTATATCCAGACAGAGTTTGATCAGTTATTAAAATCAGGTTGACCATATGACCAATGGGCCAACATATATATATATGCTATTAATGCAAATGACCTCTAGCCTAGTGGTTAAGAGAGATGCATGTGGCCCGAGTGGTCAGGAGTTCGAATCCCAGTGGGAGCGATTCCGGAAATTAATTACCCTTGCTTCCAATATATATATATATATATATATATATATATATATATATATATATATATTCCGGAAACCAAAATATATATATATATATATATATATATATATATATATATATATATTCTATTAAAAAAAAATATATATATATATATATTCTATTAAACCTTAGTTTGGATATTAAAAGGCAGGGGGGCTTTTATACACTAAGATGAATGGGGGACCTTAGTGCATAAATCCTTATTCAAATTCCCGAGGGTTCGAATACTCAGTTTGAATAAACATTGAAGAGGGATAATGCACATCCTTATTGAGAGCTCGACTGCTAAGATAAACCCAGTCGAATTTAAATTCAATTTCTCCAAATCCATTAGGAATTGATAGTAATCCCTAACCTTGCTATAAAATAGAGATGGCAACCGACCCCAACCCCTCTACAAACCCTAGCAAAGCTATATCTGCCCTGTAGCAAAATACAAAGGAAGAAGCCTAAGGAATCATCCAATCCCTGCATTCAAAATACCAGGTATTCTCCATGTTTCTACTTGCACATCTGTTTACGCCAAGTGTTCGAAACAATGCCTAAGAAGTTCTAATTGGTATTAGTATCAAGTATAGGACTAGGGAGATGGGTGTATAGTTCTAATTGTGGGAGAAGGGGAATAGGTTGTGGGGTATAAAACCCAATAATTTTAGTGTAAGGAACAAGGGTGTTCTCGTGTGGACAATAGGGGGACCTCCATTAGTGCCATGTGATGACCCATATCAATATCAAGGAAAATAGAGTGTCCCTGGATTCGTGTGGGAGTAATAACAGGGGATATAAGTATGCAACTGTTCATGAGTCAATAGGAGGGTATCAGATTTCATATAGGTTCCTGAGTACTCTATGCAGCTCGTGTAGGTGTAGGGATAAGGCTCTGCCTATATACATGGGGGTACAATTGGTGTTCCTAGTCCAAGGACAGTAGCTAGGATGTTCAAGTGTCCTAATGTTGTATCTTAGGAAGCAAGACAGGTCACCTATAAAGTAGGCATGACCGACTTGAGTAGCCTGGGTACCCTTGCCTTAGAAGTAGTGTCAAGCCTTAGAGGTAGGCATGGCAACTTGTGAGTCCCACTTTGTGTTAATCTAAGAAGCAGGCCACCTATTGAATGGGTGTTCCTGTCATGCCCCGATCCCGCTAGGGTCGTCCGTCTTGTCTGGATCCCTGTGGGATCGTTTGTCCTCGCTAAGGCGTGATGCCGTGCAAGCCTAAGTTGTGCTTGCACAAGGCCATATACCTGCACAAAACAACTAGTCAAGCAAAAACACACGCACGCACCCATCTATTGCATATAAAACCAAATATTGGACACAGAGATTTGAAATGGAAATACTTCTTTTATTGATAAACTTGATAGGAATACAAGTACAAAGCTTTGCAAACTCAGATTTGCCATATCTTGGCTACATAATTCTCTTTAAAACTCTCTTTTGAAAATAGTCGCAATGCCCATAAATAATATCCGTTTATTACATGCTGGAAATATAAAAACACCTTCAAGAAAAAGAAACTTGCAACTTTGACTGGAAAATGGAAAGAAGCTTCGAGGCAGTCCACAGCTCTGCTGGGCTAGACGAGCTTTAGTGCCTCACTTGAAATTCCCGTCTCCTTTGTTTTCTGAAAAGGATGCCCATAACGTGGATCAGCACACATCATGTACTGGCGAGCGGCTCTTTGACGAAACTCATAAATATCTGCACTAATTCAATATGTGAAGCTACATATTTACTAGTGATCTTTCTACTTGTCTATGTTCTTTTTAACAATTTATAAGAAACATGACAACAAAAATATTTCATAACCAACTTACCCATCGTTGACAGTCATCCCTGCACAAAATAGGTTAGCATAATTTGCATATGTATATAAGGAACATTCTTTACAGTCATCGTTCAGTGTTAGGCTTTGCAATAAGGATTTGTTCACATGTATGTCCTAACTACATGGAGGTCCATGGGTCCGTTCCCCATGATTAGCCGCTGAGACTCATGGTTCAGCTCGTCGCTAAGGACACAACATTCCCTAGGTGTAGCATTTACCTCGGGGTGCTATTACAATCTCTCCTAGGCCGATCGATCCCGGGTGCCCCCAGTATCGTCGAGAGACTATTACCTTGTTAACAAGTTATCCGAGACCAATGCATGACTTGTTCTTTTTGTCAGATAAAATTTAACAGTATAACAGAAAGCGACCAGTTCATAACTAGCCTTAATCGTTCGGTCATTCATTAGCATTCAATTCTCATTCGGTCGTTCAGTAGCTTTCAATAGCATTTTATTTTCTTTGCAGTCATTCGTTAGCATTCGTTCTTATCCTTATCTTTTGTTGTTTTTGGTATCGTTGATCAGAGGGACACAACAAAAGAGTGGCCTAGAGATCATTTTATTAGGGCGTACAAATTAATGCAAGTCCGGTTAGAGCAACTCACCGAGATGAATCGTACTTGAAAGAAGGAGGGACTTCACATGCCATTCACGAACAGTTCACACATCCTACATTGGCACCAACAGTTGATTAGAATACTTCGGTCTCTTTCTCTCAAGATTCAGAATGAATGCGAAATACGATGAAAGCGAACAATAAAAACCAATCATCAAAACCAATACGAAAACGCATTCATCAAAACCAAGCAGCGAAAGAAAACATCCAACAAAACCCTTGGATTCATTTCAATAGAAGCTAATCCATCAATTGGAAAGGTTCATTTCATTTCATCCGTGATCAATCGATATCGGCAAAGGTTTCCCCAAATACCCAGTTCAAGACTGAGTCAGCAAGCCGTAGGTATTACATAGTGGACCGCAAGGAGCGGGGTACTACATAATAACCTACTGAGAAAAAGTTTTGTCCTCAAAACTTAAGAAACAAGCTCACCTCCGCTAGTATTGTATTCTGGATCAAGTAAGGTGGAGATATTATAGACGCGCGATGTCGCAGTATTGGCATTCCATAACTGCTGATTATGTGGATTTTCTCTGATTGGCGGTGGGTCCCTCAGAGGCCTACGCTCTTCATTATTATTTCTTCGTTTCGGGCAATTTTTGACGGTATAGTCCGTACTTCCACAGCCGAAGCATGATCTGTTGGCGAAACGACAGACTTCCTTGGTGTGCCCGGGACGACCGCAGTAGGAACACTCAGTTTTCTGGTGCTGATAATTGTCTGTCTTATTTTCTTCCTCGGTCTTATTCTTCCCATCGTGGTATCTCTTAGTTGGCTGATTGCGACTGCACTGAATCTTTGCTGACGCCTTCCTCAAGCTGAATTGTTCCACTTGCAGCACTGCCTCAAAGGCCTGAGAGTACGACCTATATTCTCGGTTCAGCACACTCAACTGTATGTCGTCATTCAGAGCTTCAACGAACCGATCTATGCATGTCTGCTCCGTTGGTAACATAATAGCGGCAAAATTTGTCAGCTTAGCAAATTCAGATTCATAGTCCTCCGCGGACATATTTTCTTGTTTCAGAGTTATGAAGTCATTCTCTATTTTCTTACTCATGGATGGAGGCATATATTGATCCAGAAATGCCTTCTTGAACGAGGCCCATAAAATCTTTCCATTCCTAGTCGTTGCGAGCAGCGTCGGCTTCTTCGCTTTCTACCAGTCTTTTGCCCGCAGCCGTAGTAGCAGAGTGGCACACAATACCTTCTTGCTACTCGGAACTCCTACGAATGTGAACAGACTTTCCATTTTATCGATCCAGTCCACCACCTTATCTGGTGATGTCCTGCCTTGAAATTTTGGAGGTTTCACATCCAAGAAGTCCTTTGGCTTAAAGGAAGAGTGCCTTTACATTGGCTGGGGTTTGTCTCCGTCCACGGGCTCAATCTTGGGTGTTCCCGTTGGTTTGGTCGCTGCGGTGGCATCTCGATTTGCCGCTAGTGCAGTTACAAGTTGGGTCAAGGCATCCAACTGCTTTTGTTGGGCCTCCAGTCGGGCCTGTTGCATCTGGCCACGCTCTTCATTATCTTGCCTTGTAGTTCCAACAAGGTCATGATCCGTTCTATCAGATCGGTCGAGCCAGATCGTCGAGGAGGAGCCATTTCTCTACAAAACAGTATAACTTCTGTCAGTCTCATAAAATATTATGGACTTATGGGGCATTGGTTTTTCATTTACTCAAAATTGGGACTTTTGAAAGCCATCAAAATACTTTATATACTTTTTCGAAAACAATATTTGCAAGAGGCCAAGGACATAAAACCGTGCTCTGATACCACTTTGTCACGCCCCGATCCCGCTAGGGTCGTCCGCCTTTCCTGGATCCCTGCGGGATCGTTCGTCCTCGCTAAGGCGTGATGTCGTGCAAGCCTAAGTTATACTTGTACAAGGTCATGTACCTGCACAAAACAACTAGTCAAGCAAAAACACATGCACGCACCCATTTATTGTAGAAAACCAAATATTGGACACAGAGATTTGAAATGGAAATACTTCTTTTATTGATAAACTTGATAGAAATACAAGTACAAAGCTTTGCAAGCTCAGATTTTTCTTATCTTGGCTACATGATTCTCTTTAAAACTCTCTTTTGAAAATAGTCGCAATGCCCACACATCATATCTCTTTATTACATGCTGAAAATATAAAGACACCTTCAAGGAAAAGAAACTTGTAACTTTGACTGAAAAATGGAAAGAAGCTTCGAGGCAGTCCACAGCTCTAATGGGCTAGACGAGCTTTAGTGTCTCACTTAAAATCCCCGTCTCCTTTGCTTTCTGAAAAGGATGCCCACAACGTGGGTCAGCATACATCATGTACTGGCGAGCGGCTCTTCGCCAAAACTCATAAATATCTACACTAATTCAATATGTGAAGCTACATATTTACTAGTGATCTTTCTACTTTTTTAGGTTCTTTTTAACAATTTATAAGAAACATGACAACAGAAATATTTTATAACCAACTTACCTGTAATGTACCGCTCCGCACGAGGCATTTGGTTGGCTTGTTAGATGCTATCAGGATGTTGGACCATGACTTATATTGGGAATCAAGACAATTGAGACTGATGTAGTCTTGTAGCTGGCTGAATAGTATGGGTATTGGAACGTGGCTTGCTGGTGGAGCTACGCTTAGTGGGAATGTGTGCAATCGGAATAGGAAGCCCCTTTTATGCAAGTGAATGGAACTGTCCTTCCTCCTCCTTACTCCTTCATGCTTAATAAAATGAAGTATTAAAATGCTATGAATTGTCCCTAAATGTCCCATGTTTTAGTTGCTGATTAATAGAGATGCTTATGCTGAGAATTATGGAAATGAATAAGACATGAATATTGAACTGCTGAATGAATCACATTGAGCTGCTAATGTGACTTGGTGCCTAAGAATGAATTTATAATATTGTCCCTTATGTTTAATGCTACGAAAACAAATGCAACACTTGAATAATGAGTATGACCTAAGAATAATTTGTTGTATGTGTATGCTTCAATATGAACCTTAGAGATGTTTGACCCTTGAGGATTTTGTGTTGGCCTATAGCGGGAACTAGAATCGTGGGATGAGACTTGAGTTGTATGTATCGAGTAGTGAATTATCCCATGAGATAGAATTGACTGCTCATGACGGGAATGTTGGATCAGTATCTATAGTCGGATAGCTGGGTTAACCTTGACTACTGCATAGAACTATACCCTGACTCGGGTAATCGATAGTGGGTGACGTCGGATTGTATCTTTTAGAAAAAGATGAATTGCCTCGGTGAGAAATATTGTCGGATTTTGGGAAGGAATATGATTGCATGTTGTGAACTCTTGATATGATTGGCTCTAAATTAGACCCTTGACCGAATGTTGGAAATATTATATTTGGATAGAGGGCTTACCCGAGTTGTCTCTGATGTTAAGTGATATGGCCTAGAAGATAGTGATTGTGGCAAGTGAATAAAATAATAAGTCAATTGAAAGGATGCTAAGTCGAATCTGGAAAAGAGAGTTATATTGTGGCTGATCGAATCGCACTAACATAGAAGTTGGCTGAAGTACATATGTTTTGGGGATGCCTAAAATATGTGTATGGATCCAGCTGAAGTGATAGGTTGCGACTGAGATAATATTATGGGAAGAGTTTATCGCACTAGCGCGAACTTTGACTGAAATGCATATGTTTTGGAGACGCCTAAAATATGTGTATGGATCCAAACGAAGTGATACGTGCGACGAAGATAGAAATACAAGAAAAATGTTGGTGAATCAATGAGAAGTTACAAGAAATTAAAAAAAAGGAAGACAGATTGAATCGTTGATGGATTGAAATGGTACAGTTGGATAGCTATTTTGAAATGACCGAGTGTGATGAACTGAATATTGAATTGAAGCTAAATGAAAAACTTGTTGTGACTAAGTGAATTAGTAGCATGAGTTGTTTCTTTAAGTTTCGAGGACGAAACTTTTTTCTGAGTGGTATATTATGTAATGCCCCGCTCCGCACGAGGCATTTGGTTGGCTTGTTGGATGCTATCAGGATGTTGGACCGTGACTTATGTTGGGAATCAAGACAATTGAGACTGATGTGGTCTTTTAGCTGGCTGTACAGTATGGGTATTAGAACATGGCTTGCTGGTGGAGCTACGCTTAGTGGAAATGTGTGCAATCGGAATAGGAAGACCCTTTTATGCAAGTGAGTGGAACTGTCATTCCCCCTCCTTACTCCTTCATGCTTAATAAAATGAAGTATTGAAATGCTATGAATTGTCCCTAAATGTCCCATGTTTTAGTTGCTGATTAATAGAGATGCTTATGCTGAGAATTATGGAAATAAATAAGACATGAATATTGAACTGCTGAATGAATCACATTGAGCTGCTAATGTGACTTGGTGCCTGAGAATAAATGTATAATATTGTCCCTTATGTTTAATGTTGCGAAAACAAATGTAACACTTGAATAATGAGATGCCTTATGAATGATAGAATAAGTAAAGAACTGGCTATGCTATTAACACAATGAATTGAATGAGACTCTTAAATCATGTACTCTCTGTATAACTGTTGTAGAGATATGAGATGATGCCTGTTTTTGTATAAGCAATGAAACGAATAATAATTGTCCCAATGAAACAAATGAAAAGCTGCTTGTCCCTTTGAAATGAATGAAATATTATTGGTTCCTCATTGAGAGGAATGCTATAAGAAATATTATAATAAATCAATGGATAAGGAATGATGAGGCTTGGGATCATGGAGATCACCAAGTGGAATGATGGTAATGATTAGTCGTTGAATACGGCTCAGAATTGAGATGAGATGTTGAACTGTTAGCTTTGCTTGCTTTCAGTGTTTTACCATGCACTTGTGTTTATCGAGTCAACACGCATTCGCATGGTCATGGATGTACTTGTACAAGTATGACTAAGTTTCCTCGAACGGTACCTGGGGCACCGGGACCGATTTGATCCGGAAGGAAACATTGGTCGTGCTATGGTGGCACGAGGTATTACGGGATATTCGGCTAGGCTTGCAACCTACCCTGGAATGGTACATTGTAATACCCGTTAGAAAGTCCTTTATGGTACAGTTTCACCAACGACCATGTAGTCAGGATGCATGCTAACGAATGTTTTGTGCAGACAGAGAGTATATCATATTATCCTGTATTTTTATGCAGGTACAAGGGAGTTGGCTATCGGTAATAAATCACTTAAATGTGATATACTCAATATATGCGTTGGTGTAACTTGTGTGCTTAACGTGCCAAGTAAATAATGCTATGTGTAGCCTTTCAATATGAGAACCTGCTTAACATGTTAAATCCAGTATGCGAGAAAGATGTCTTGCTATAAACGTTGCTCAAATGTAACATACATGTTAAGAGATACTTGAAGTGAGAATTGTCATAACATGTTTAAGATGTTAATGTTAACGATGCCTCAATGATGCCTTTGCATGATAACACCAAGAATGCTAAAATGATATGTTCACATGAATATTGCTAAGAATATGTTTACATGCTTCACTATGATTATTGTCCATGAACTGTAAACTGATGCTAGGCCCCAAGTAGAAAGATCATTCTATTAAATGCTTCTAAAATTGACAAGTTAGTGTTGGTTTAGTCGGGTGGGTTGGATTCTGCTCGCCAATACATAGATGATGTGCTGACCCACGTTTTGTAGGCAGGTGCTCGTGCTTGGGATGTTCTACACACGAAGATTGGCTTGATTAGTCCCGCGGCATCGAAGATTTGTTGGGCATACAGAAGCTCTTCTTGTATAAGATGATGTCTTCTGTTTATAAAGGGCATAATGTATGGAACATTGTAATCAGTTGTACCAGTGAGTTGTAAGCCAAGTCGGTATATCGAATTGTAATCCAATGTATCCAAGTATCAAATGTAAGCTGTATAGCATTGTTCAGTTGGCTTTCAATGTAAAGCGAGATGTGTTGTAAGCATTGTACTTCAATACAAGTCTTGTACTCTTCTTTAATTATCAATAAAGAGAATAAAGTTCTATATATCTCTGTGTGACTTCAAGTTATCCTTTTATCTCCGCTGCTATAAATAAGTGATGTACTTCTATTCAATAAGAAAGATTGTCCTCATTAACTTCAATTTGTCTGCTTTTGCCGCTGCGATGTGTTCCTATTTGAAGATTATCAATTATGTACCATCTTTGCCTTGTACAAGTGCAATACCAGACTTGTACGACATCACGCCCAAGCGAGGACGATCGATTCCAAGAGATAAAATATATGAATAAATGACTTTACGAATCGGGGCGTGACATTACCCATCGCTGACAGTCATCCCTGCACAAAACAGGTTAGCACAATTTACATATGTATATAAGGAACATTCTTTACCGTCATCGTTCAGTGTTAGGCTTTGCAATAAGAATTTGTTCATATGCATGTCCTAACTACATGGAGGTCTATGGGTCCGTTCCCCCTGATTAGCCGCTGAGACTCATGGTTCAGCTTGTCGCTAAGGACACAACATTCCTGAGGTGTAGCATTTACCTCGGGGTGCTATTACAATCTCTCCTAGGACGATCGATCCTGGGTGCCCCCAGTATCGTCGAGAGACTATTACCTTGTTAAAAAGTTGTCCGAGACCAATGCATGATTTGTTCTTCTTGTCAGATAAAACTTAACAGTGCAACAGATAGCGACCAGTTCATAACTAG
Source organism: Iris pallida (assembly GCA_029216955.1). Lineage (NCBI taxonomy): Eukaryota > Viridiplantae > Streptophyta > Magnoliopsida > Asparagales > Iridaceae > Iris > Iris pallida. Next base: position 37,175,349 of record JANAVB010009596.1, on the reverse strand, counting down.
CCTTAATCGTTCGGTCATTCATTAGCATTCAATTCTCATTCGGTCGTTCAGTAGATTTCAATAGCATTTCATTTCCTTTGCAGTCATTCGTTAGCATTCGTTTTTATCCTTATCTTTTATTGTTTTTGGTATCGTTGATAAGAGGGATGTAACAAAAGAGTGGACTAGAGATCATTTTATTAGGGCGTACAAATAAATGCAAGCCCAGTTAGAGCAACTTACCGAGATGAATCTTAGTTGAGAGAAGGAGGGACTTCACGTGCCGTTCACGAACAGTTCACGCGTCCTACATTGGCACCAACAGTTGATTAGCATACTTCGGTCTCTTTCTCTCAAGATTCGGAATGAATGCGAAATGCGATAAAAGCGAACAATGAAAACTAATCATCGAAAACCAACACGAAAATGCATTCATCAAAACCAAGCAGCGAAAGAAAACATCCAACAAAACTCTTGGATTCATTTTAATAGAAGCCAATCCATCAATTGGAAAGGTTTATTTTATTTCATCTGTGATCAATCGATACCGGCAAAGGTTTCCCCAAATACTCAATTCAAGACTGAGTCAGCAAGCCGTAGGTATTACATAGTGGACCGCAAGGAGCGGGGCAGTACAGTTCCAAGTAGTTGAAGCCGTGAGTAATGTAACCCTGTGTACCAATGCCATAAGTAATAGTTATGCAGACCTATATAGGAAATAGGATATAGTACCAAAGTGGGTATCCTGGATACACCTAAGTGCCTATGGGCAACAGTTGCAAACATGGCAACTATTTTCTTGTAACATTAGGAAGACAAGGAATTACTTGCATGAAATCTGTGATGACCAATCAGTACAAACTGGGATATTGGTTGCACATAATAAAAATATCTGATTTCACATCTTAATGTAAAGTCACTCACACAACTAGAAATAGGGCTGCCTACAGTCCTATATATGCAGCTGTCCAGGCATGCAACATGAATATGATAAGTGTCATAGTATACCAAAATGACACTGACCTGTTCAATAAAGTAAATAACAGTCCAAGGTGTAGCCAATTACGAAAGCAGCGAGGTTACCTGCATTTAAACACTAAGCACAGGTAGTAGTAAAACTACTCGAGAGCATGGGGTTACACAGATGTACATCCCAGGTAGGATGGTGTAAGAAGTCAGTCCAGATCTTAGGAAGAGGTTCAAGAGTCAAGTCTCTAGTGGTGCAAGTGGTACAGGTTGTAGGCATATAAATAAGGCAACAGACCCATACCCAGGTAAGAGGACTTGAGTGCAGATGGGTGTACCAAGGCAGCACATGCCTGTCTTGTGGAATAGAATGTTGAGTTCAGAAGCTTGAGAAAACTGATAATGGTATCCTAAGTACCTAATGGCCAATGGCCTTATAACCCTAGGTGGGCAGTTGAAATATTTAGGATTATGAGTATCTGTGTGTTGTGCCTACTGCTGTACATATGGTTGTGCACAGGTAGACATAGGGATTGTACAAGGTATGTCTAAAAGAACAGTGCATCAGAACACACAGGGTAGCCTGGGTACAGAGCAGGCACTAGGAAATTGGAGTATCATATGTACTAGGTTACAACAGAGGTATGTACTCAGTAGGTGTGATTGCATATAGGTAGTAGCAGTACCATATCATAAATAGGAGTACAAAGCAAAAGAAGAACATAGGGTCGAGGTATCAGTTAACCCTGCCCAGGTATCAGTTAACACAAATCAAGTGGCAGCCTAAAAGAAAGTTCAGTGTAGGTAGTTGAGAAACAGAGGTTGGTATATACGTACCTAGGTGGGGGGAGTGTCAGTTGAAAAGAGCTTAGTTCAACCCTTTGTGGGCAGTATAGGGTGCTCAAGGGTATAGGAATGCTACTGACAACTCAAGTATAGAGAAGCAACAACAGTGGTAGGGTTTGGAGTTAGAGTATCAATTAATTTTTGATAAAGAGTGTCAAACTGTACAAATACATAAGTGTAACACCCTAGTCCCAAAATACGTAGGACTAAGTACGTAGACATGCCAGCTGTATACATACAAAGTATAGGGGCCTTGTCTGTATACATAAGCTGTAAAATGCAGTAAACCACAACTAACTAATCTCATCCACAAAATAAGGGAATAAAAGATATCATATAATGAATTGTTTTGGTACAATATGTTAGGTGGAGACAAATCCGCTACCAACAAGTAATGGAATAAATACATGGAAAATAAAATGAATTTGGTGAACGAAGCGAAAATGATCCAAGCGCAATCATCCTCGAAGAATATAGAGATGATCACGGCCACGGCTGGAACACCTGCGAAGGACAAGAACACACACCTGGAGAATAACCAGGTCCTCAGAGGGACGTAACAAGATACAGAAAGAACATGCTAATATGAACTGTCATAATAATAATAATATACAAAAGACTATCCTAGACACAAATATGCAAAAGGGAATGCTAACCATCTATTGTACAATTTAGATGACAACTTTCATGCGCATGGGTGAGATTTAGGCTACATGTACATAACTGGCATCTAGTCATCCGTATCCGTCCGTAACGTCCAAAACGTCAGAGGGCATCTGCAAATATATATCGCCATAGTTCTTTTCGAAAACTATGGTTTACCTGTTTGGCTTTCCATACGAACTAGCGACTGTCCTCCTCCAGTATTTTCCACACTATTCAAGTCATGTCCATAACCTGTCCAGTTTTGTAACTGCTTGAGTTCCTATACCCTAGTCATAGCAGTTACGAACAACTACCGTCATACGACTTTAGAGATGGCCAATCCATAAGTCGTATCCCTAGCAAAATGTCTCAAACCGTGTAGTATGAGTGTCATGGCCCAAGGAGATATAAGAATATCCCCCAATAAGAAGGTAGTCCGCTAAAACTAAGTTAACATGCATATAGTAAAGTAAAATGACTAATAGAGTCGCTTGCACCCAAGTGTGGCTTGGACGCGTAATTTATAACAATTAAAAATAACAAATATGAAATAAAATAAATAATACAAAAAATAAATCATATGACAGTTAATTAGTAAGGTATACTTGCCTGGGTCCTGAGCACTGTGGTGGCAAAGATCAAACAGGAAAGTAGGTGGAACAATGGCTGCTGAGGAACTAAAGTCCAAACAAACATCTCTGGATGCTGAAAATAGTCTATTATCTAATTATAATTAATATTATACCTATTCGATTTATTTAATAAATTCTAAAATTAGTATATGGCATAGATTTTCTTATTAGCTTTTCGAAAAACTAAACGGATCGTATTTTCGTTTCCGGAATCTCCCGAAATCGCAAAAATACTGAAACACGTTTATTTTTGGGACACTAGATACTCAAATAGTTTTATAGAAATCTATGAACGAATTTTGTCTATTAAAATATATTTCTGGAAATCTTACCTCGATACGCTTCTTTTAAAAAAATTGGAGACAAAATGGAGTTCGGAGCTAGGAGATATCGTCGTTCCAAGTTGCTCTTGCTGCTAAAAAGCGGGGCTGAATTATAATGACGAATTTTATAGTTTCTATTGGACTAAAAATAATTTCAAATTATGGTGATATAAGGGAGATGTATTGGGTTTATATAGGTATTTATTTCAGATTTATCTCCTAAATTAGATAGGATTTGATTTAAATAAATTGGAGTTTGCTTTGTTAGGATAGGATATAGATAGAGATGTTTTCCTAGTAGAAGTAGGATTAGTATTTATTTAAAATATTGTTTATATTTATCTAAATTATCTATAACATTATTTAAAATTACTATAGATAATAAATAGAGTTAATATTATTTAAACAACCTTTATCTAATCCCATTTATACAAGCTGAAATATTTAATACTAAATTGACATTTATTCTATATTATGTAAATAGTGTACAATATAAGTAACATGTAAAAAGTAATAAAAGTTATGAAATAAATCCTAAAATTTTGAGAAAAATTGTATAATATAGTTTAGATCCTTAATGTACTAGAAAAATAGCTTTATATATTTTTATACTAAATTCACTAATGAGCAGTATACTAAATATATGTAAAATAATACAAATTATATAATAAGTCAATAAATAGTTATTTAAAAATCCAAAAATTTTACAAATATTTATTTTGAAAAATCAGTAGATTTACAAAAGTCTTATCTAGATAAGGACTAAGAAGAGTTTTAATTTCCCTTGGATTTTCCACTATTTAATTCAAATTGATTTAAAAGTAACTCAATCAAATATAATCCAATGTAGATAGATTCTACCTCTAATTTAAACTTTATTTAAATAACTTAATATATTTTTTTCTAACTTAAATCACCATAATTAATTACATATTAAATCAACCCATATTTAATATACTTTTTTCGAAATAATATATTAGTGATAATAATTAATTTCGAAAATACAAATATATATATACACTTGCATGCAAAAATAATACTTATATAAAATACAGTTTTTCTAAATTACTAGTTATACTTGTACCATAAAATAAAATGGCTTTTTTTTAAATAAAAATAAAGTTTGGCAATCCCCGGCGCGACGCATTTACAACTTCAAGCAATATAAAATATTTATCGTCTATTATTTTAAAATATTTTCTACATCTATATAATTAAAACATTTTATAAAAATATGTACTTCGCACTTATTCGCACTTGACGAAAAATTTACGAAACGCAAACTCGTACGCGACGTACAAATACGAAGTACAAAAATCAATACCATATTTATTAAAAAATTATAGTAAAAATTTAGGGGTTTTACAATAAGATACATATATAGGCTTGAAGGTGAAATGCATCTAGGCTATAACGAACAACTCAAGATAGGTTAAACATAAATCACCAAATAGATAATAATGACAGCTGTAGGCAATCTCCCCAAAGAGATATAGGGTTTACCATGTTAGAAACCTACTAAATAGTTAGATAAGAGAGATATTGATTTTATAATTTAGGCTATTGACATTGTGAATTTATAAAATAGGTTAATTGGACTTGGAGTTGGCACCCGACCCGTATCATTAGCTCAGGACACCAGGCAAGTACATTTATTGTTTGTTTTCAATATTGTTAATTCCTATATCACATTGTTCAGTTATATCATACTTGATGCTTGACACACTCATTACACAATGGTACTTCATTTTTCTTTACATGGCATGCCTTTTTGCTCGTATATTGTGTCGAGACGGGGAAGTACTAATAGATGTGTGATCAGACCTTAGACCATGTTTTATTTTCTGCATATTAGATCTTGATAATTAACTTAGACCTTGTGGTGTAATTGTCCCTAGATCGATCACATGTCGAAAGAGTACTTCAATCACATAGATAGTTACTTTCTCCTGTTCTACCTCCTTTACATGTCACCATATATTTTCCTGCCTGTTATTCACCATGCTCCTGTTACATTTTACTTTGATATTCTCATCATGCATTTTATGACAAACATTTGTCTTATAGTCGTTAACATATATTTGGAACTGCACTCAATGAATTGTACTCGTTCCATCCTGACTAGATAAATATTTTAGGTAATTTTGATGAGGACGGATGCCCTAATCAGTACGGTCCATATATGGGAGATGAGACTGTCCTTGCTATTCAGGAGGAGTTCGCAACATTTGATCCAGCTGTGCATGTTTAGATAGAATTAGATTTGAGTTGAGGATGAATTTGTCTCTGGATTTAGTGGATATTTGGATATTCTGACATTTGAGACATGTAGTTTTGGAGATTGTCTACCTTCTAGATTTTATGTATTTTTATAGTTTGTGACTTTATATATCTTTGCATTATTCCATTTATATTAGAGTTGTGATTGAGTATTATTTATGTCATTTTCCTCTCAAGTGGAGTTGAATATAAATTGTGTGGGTTGTTCATCATATATTGATTATACATCGTTCTACCGCCGACACTGCGGCGTAGGCGATGGAACTGGGGATTCCCAAGACCCTTACTTTGGTGTACGTATTGATCGATAGAAAGTTAAACAGATTTAATACGTGTTCTAACCCTTCATAGGCGGAAACTAGGGTTCATGAATTATACCTGCGGCGGGAAGAAGACAAGTAGTTTCTGGAAATCTCGAGCGGACGACCCCAAGATCTTCTACACGTATTCCTTCCTCGAGTTGGACGTCGTGTGTGCGACGATCTCCCAACCTTTTTTTCTCCTTGGCAGCCCTCTCTTTCTCTCCTTACGTGAATCACGAATTTAGAGAAAGCTTCAGATTTATGATCAGTCATTTGGCGGCCAGAGAATAGAGGATATATATAGGCTACGGTAGGGACCATGAGGAGAAATTAGGGTTAGGCCTCCTAACGGATCTGGATATCCCGTGTTCAGCCCGAACACACAATTCAGGCCCATTAACAATAGCTCGGTCCACTAATAAGCTATTATTGCACTACCTCCATAATCCCAAATTATGTTTGTGGGCTCCTTTTATAATATGCTCGTTTGGCTCCCCATGTTAAGATTTTGAATGTCCGTCGATCAAATTAAGTTACTGACAACTATATTGATTCGACATCTTTTATCCTTAAGTAGTATCGCTCAACTTTATTTGTTATGTCGGATATAATCCACCTGCAGGGTTTACATGATAATCCTTATGAGCTCCTTAAGGGGACATCATCAACCCGATGTATCGGGACATGGATTCCATTTATAATCAACAATCCATCATACATACAATGTTATTACCCAATTCATAGAGGTTGTTGACCCATAATGAATCTCACTCTTTTATGAGTCAAAGTAATGCACATTGCATATACATGTCTGTTATTATATCCGGATTAAGAGCACAAGCATCCATAATAACATAGGTGTTTGTTCACTTATGTAATCAGTACAAAGAGAACAACCTCAAGTGGTCCTGTTCAATACACACAAAGTGTACTATGTAAACCTATAGTCAAGATAGACTAATACCAGATTACACTACAACATTTCCAATAGATTGTCCAAGTCCATCTAGGTTGTGAACTACTTATATACTCCATAGGGAACTGATAATAAGATCTTCTGCGTGACACCACACACCATATTATCTACAATATAGAATATCAGACATTTGCATTAACACTTGCAACAAATACAATATGCAAACATTTGTCCATATGATTCTCATTCAAAATTTAAGAAAATAAGGTTACTACAAAAGTGATGCTTTTAGTATCTAACCCTAACAGTAGGCTGGGCGTGTGCATGATTCATGCCCAAATTCTCGGTGCGGGTCGTGACAGGGTCTACTTGGTAATAGTATTTTCACTAGTTCTGGGATGTTTTTGAACCAACTGTTTATGAAAACTCCTGCTTGTTAATTTTTTGATGCACTGATTTTGGTCGGCTCAAAAACCCTCCAAACCGGTGTAATGTAATTTTGGGTGGCTTTATAAACATCCCAAATCAGTGGGTTTTGAATGGCTTTATTATTTTATTCCATTTATATCCTCACAAAAAAAATATAATTATAATTACTGATACCCTTCCTTATTTAATTTTATTCGTGTAAAAAAAACTTTTAGTCGTTAGTATATTATCAAGCATGGATTGGAGTGGTTTAAAAATTGTTACTTAAAAACCATCCAAAATTGGACCTCTCATAACTAGAGGTGAGCATTCGGTTAATTCAGTTCAAACTGAACCGAATAAGCGAAAACTGAATTGGACCGAAAATCGAATAAACAAACCCGAAACCGAACCGAAATGGCTCAAAACGAATCAAACCGAACCAAATTAAATTGGGAACAACACCACCCTCTCAACATTCTCCTCTCTAAACACCAACACATAACCACAAACACTAACACATATATTAATATGTAAAAATCAGTCCACACTTGCAATATTTTTCAAAACAGTCCACTTTTGCAAGATAACATCATAGTGGCTAAACCACATTGAATCTTCCAAAACACTCTATATGAAACTTGTTTCCAAAAATGATACCATGCTAGATCTACCTCTAAATATTATAAAACTGAAATTAGAGATTAAAACAAGCTATTGGCATAAAAACAAACACATGGGGTGTCCTATATTGGGATCTATCAAGTAGGACACAAGACACCCATAACATGCTCAAAAGGACTCCAAATGGTCTCAAAATTGAATCTAAAAGGGACACAAGCGTGGGGGTGGATCCTATGGATTCAAAACGAATTAATATACAAAGAAAATCAAGTTAGAGGATAGGTTTAACCTATTGGGAGTGGAATCCCAATAAAAATCTTTAGGACACGGCTCCGATACGAAGATCTATCCAAAAGGACACCTCCCTTTGCACCTTGCCCAAATTCTTGAATAGAATCCTTCCTTGATGGTGTGGGATGGATTAGGAGAAGTTTGGATGGAGGAATGTGAGTGAAAAGAGATCAAATCAAAGAGGGGAGCTCTCTAATTTGGGGAAGAACACATGTAGAAATAAAAAGAGGCAAGATGAATGAGAAGGAAAGAGACCTAATGTCTCCTATATGGCCAGCCATGGGGGGGGGGGGTATTGGGCCTTGGGTGAAAGCCCAATAAGGCTTCTACATGTCTCTTTAGGTCAAGTCTAGGTTTGTTTCAAGTTTGGAGTCAAAAGGGCTAAGTTTGGATTTCTAACTTAACCATTCTAACTAGTGGTAACTAATCTAACTTACTAACTTAAATGGTGGGTTTTGTGGGCCATATCTAACTTAAGTTTGGGTCCTATCTAGAGTCTAAGCTACCCGGATCACTAACACAAGTCGGAACGAGATAAAACTTAAACCCGAATAAACAAATCCTATAAGAACAATATTAAAAATATAAACTTTCCAAAATGTGAAAATATAAAAAATGACCAAAATACCCTTAGCCTAAAAAGTGGTAATTAGCTACTGTAATCATACAGGGTAGGCCTCCGGGGTCATGGTTAGTCTCTAGGCTAAGTAGCTCTAAGGTTACACTAGTAAAAGGACAAAATCATAAAACACTAAATTAATGATATTAAAAAAATAATTAAAATTCACCAATAATTCAATAACATGATTAAACCCATTATTAAATAGCCAACTTTACAAAATTTCAAAATTACCCTTATTTTAGAAAAGTGGTGGTTACAACTCAGACCGTCAGAAATCAAGAGCAATAAAAGTCAACTCACGCAAACATCCTCGGATGCTAAACTAAACATTACGAACCTTTTCGATATAAAAGAAATATCTAAGATCGCCTACCCATAAGTCCAATTTTGGACACAGGGGCAAAATTATAATTTTGGGCCAAATTGTTGTCCGTCGTTGGACACAGGGGCAAAATTGTAATTTTGGACCAAATTGTTGTCCGTCGTTGGACCCACTTTACAACAAAAAGCGTGCTAATATCTATGGTCCCAAAAGTTATCAAGTTATATGTTTATAGTTCTGGTTTGATGATACAAACTCAACCGTATGTCAAAAGTTGGATTTCGGTGAGCCATTCACAATTTTGCCCGTTAGATCGGGTCGTGGGCCCACCAAAATAGCGTTCTGGTCGACCTTCTCAGGATCAGACAAAACATGGCTCACAGGACCAAAACATGACATGAGTCCAGTGGTGCAAGTTTTGTCTCGAGATGGTGAACGTGCATGAAGTCGTAGGCTACTTTGCAAAGGGACCGATATAGGATATCTCGACCGAGACGCCTCGATTTTGTCGCGCACAAAAAAAAAAATCTAGTTCCGTCGAATCCCATACGTCCGTGAAGTCGATACGCACCTTCTAATGCTTTCGGTTTGCGACCATGTCACCTGGTTTGTCGGAGCGAATGCCATATCGGGAAATTTTCTAAATTTTTTACTGTTTTGAAAATAGTGTTTGTCAGGTTTAGGGAATCGATTTCTTGATGCATAGTCGACAAAATCCAAATAGACAAAAAAGGTTGTGAAGCCCTATAGGTTGTCTAGGACGATCTTCAAATAAATTTATGAAATTTCTAATATTCGGTTCAAAAACTTCCTTCAAAATCAGGGTTTTGACTGTTTTACTGTTCTGTTTTCGAACAGTTTTTCTTCGATTTTAAATCAATTTTTGTTTAGGTTTCGTTAGGTTCTACCTAAATCTAAATATGGGGGTTTGAAGGCGTATAGGTTGACTACACATAGGACTCGATAGATTAAGATTCGATCGAGTATTCATCCAGAAAAATCAGAGTAAAATAGAGGTACTTGTTGTGTATCGAAATAGGGCAGTGCTCTATTCTCGTCGGGTTTGGGCGATGCTCCGACATTGCGGTGGCCGACGGCCGCGTGCAGGTGGTCGGGGCTGTGCACGGGGGTGTCATGGACTCTCTAGAATTAAGGGAGGAAGTTACAAAAGAATTTGATAGGTTTTGCTTCGTTCAACCTCGGTATATATATATATATATATATATAAAATATTAGTAGATATATCTAATTAAATTTGAATTACTAGAGGTTTTAACCCAATTTTTGGATGGGTTTTAATCCAATCTGTTGGAATTGGATAGGCTTGAATTTAGAGAAGATTGGAGAGGATTTGGCTAAGATTTGGTTTAAATAAAATCTTCCGAAGGATTTCCCCTGTTCTTATTGGAATAGTCGGGTATGGGTGGGTTATTTAACTCTTGACAATTTCAATATCTCGTGAGATATTGAAATTCCTTTCTCTCTCTCATATATATATATATATATATATTTTTTTTTTCTCTCTCTCATATATATATATATATATATATATTTTATATATATATATATATATATATATATATATATATATATATATATATATATATATATATATATATATATATATATATATATATATATATATATATATATATATATATATATATATATATATATATATATTGAAATTTCTTTCTCTCTCTCTCATATATATATATATATATATATATATATATATATATATATATATATATATATATATATATATATACACACACACACACACTCTAAAAATCTCCTATAAAATTTCTAAAAATCCTAAATATTTAAAATAATTTCTAAAGTATTTTTAGTAAAATCTTGTGTAAGAAAAACACTCCCCATATATATAACATAATATTTACTTGTTAGTTTTGTTATATAGAAATATCATATAATTAATTTCAAGGCAATTTAATAATTGAGAAAAATTCTAAACAATAAGAATTTTAAAAATCAAGGGGTTTACATCCAACCCAACTTATAAGAATTTTTTCCTCGAAATTAAAACTAATGTTGGACGTATACAATGTAATGCAATAAGAAAGGATAAGAACTTAACATATGAAAATCATACCTTAATTTTTAAACAAATAATGAAAGCAATTGCGGATGCCATCCTCGTGCTCCCAAGTAGACTCTTCTGGCGAGCGATGCTTCCATGCTACACGAACCAATGGAAAAGACTGATTCTGCAACACCTTCACTCGACGGTCAAGGATTTCTTCTAGTTGCTCTTAGTATGACAAGCTTGGTCCTACGGTGATTTGGGAGTGATCAAGCACATGACTGCTGTTTGCCACGTATCTTCTCAGCTGGGACACATGGAATATGTCATGCAATCCCTCCAATTATGGTGGAATGCCAATCTGTAGGAAACTTCTCCAACTCGCTCTAAGACATCGAGAGGACCGATGTATCTTGGACTCAACATGCTACGTCCTCCTAATCGAATCGTACCTCTAGTGGGTGATATCTTCAAGAAAATATGGTCATCTACCTTGAACTCCAAGGGTCGATGATGATGAAATGCCCACTGCTTATATATATCATGCGCTGATCGCAGGTGGCCTTGTATCTTCTTCACCATCTTTATCATGCTTACGACCAATTTGGGACCCAATATCTATCGCTCTCCTATATTACTCCAACAAATGGGAGACCGACACTTCCTACCGTACAATGCTTTAAACGGAGCCATCTGAATGCTCGCTTGATAGCTATTGTTGTAAAAAAACTCCACAAGATAGAGATGGTCTTCCTTTGATCCGCCAAAGTCAAGCATACATGCTCTCAACATATCTTCTAGCGTCTGAATAGTATGCTCTGACTGTCCGTCGGTCTATGGGTGATAAGCCATGCTAAACTTTAGACGGGTGCCCAAGCTTTCTTGCATGCTCCTCCAGAAATGAGAGGTGAATCTCGAATCCCGGTCTGACACGATACTAACTGGAACACCATGTAGCTTCACTATTTGCTTCATGTACATGTCTGCTAAGACTTTCGTAGACTGGCCTACTCTAAAAGGCAAGAGGTGGGCTGATTAGTAAACCTATCCACGATCACCCATACTGCGTCTCGTCCACTAGGACTCCGAGGAAATCCAGTGATAAAATCTATAGTAATGTGCTCCTACTTCTACTTAGGAATGGGAAGCGGTTACAACAATCCAGCTGACCTTTGGTGCTTTGCCTTCATTTACTGACATACTAAACACTTTATAGGAACGAATTGTAAAGCGCAATACTCCAGAGGGGGTGAATAGAGTAGGCAGCAAAATTTAGCTAATTAAAAAGGTTAGCAACAAGATCATATATAATATATCACAACTATGTAATTGAAAAGCAGAGATCAAAAAACAAACGCAAATACGGCGGTGTATACTAGTTTCCCCCTTGTGAGGACTATTCCAGTCGGAAGAACTCTAGCTTCCAGTTGAATCCACTATGAAAAAATATCGCAAGTTTTCATCCGAAGTCCTTACAACTTCTACAACGTGAGCTTTGATCCGCAGTACTCGACCAACTTCAATTGTAAAGTGTCTTTCTTCTATCAAGCCTCTAATTACAATCTTTCTGAAACTTCTAGACCGTACCATACTGGAAAATCGATTAGAGGATTATAACTGGCTTGGGATTTGAAAATGAAAGAGCTTAGAACACTTTGGAAGAAACGTTTTAAGCTTAGAGAGAAGAGAGAAGAGAGATGTGTTGAAATGAGTGAAATTCTTCTCTATTTATTGGTTTTCCAAAGTCAGAATTCGGGCATAATTCGGACAGAATTCTTTGAGAGAATCTTGGCAAATAGTCGTTGCATCCTTAACAGTAGGATGACCAAGTTCAAAATCCAACGACACCAAACGAACTCGGTGCGAATTTGGACCGAACTCGGGACAAACTTTGTTGGTGACTAGAGTTTGATTTTTAGGAAATTTTGTAAATCGGATTTTGAGTTTTGGGCTTTTGAAAAGTTTTAGCAGTTAGGAGTTTTTTGTAAAATGGGCTATTTTCAAAACATAGAATATTTTGAAAACATTGGGGTAGCCTATTTGCCAGTACGACTCGATATACAAAGTTTTCTAGACTCAACAAATATGAAAATGACATTGAATATTGAAATACAGACTAATGTGGCAAAATCGCTTTAGTGTTGAACAGAGTGGTAGAAGTTCTCAGCAATCGTCCAAGTAGCCCTTATATCGAGACAGGTTAGATCAATTATTAAAATTAGGTTTGACCATGACCGATGGACCAACACACTTAGCCACGATACATTACGTGCTACTAATGAGAGCATAATAGATGTTCCAAAATACATCAATCTCAGCAACAGAAAGTCTCAGTGTTAAAAAAATAAAGTGCTATCTTGAAATGTCGGAGTATTTTCAAGTAAACATAGAAAATAAAAAGTCTAACTAGATAACATCTAGACAAAATACATCACGTCTAGATCAAAAATCCTCAGAGTCATCATCAATATCAGCGCCAGCAGTACCACCATGTCCAGATGGACCAGCTCCAGGAGTGCCAGCTCCAAAAGGGTGTTGAGTAGCACCAGAACCACGGTACCAGTCATATGTGTCACCGGGCTAAAAGAAGTGACAAACCGTCTCATCCTTATAGCGATAGCCTGATACAGCTGGATCTCTGGGAAGAGAACTGACAGAATGACCAGTATGAGCAAATCGCAGATCCGTAAAGGAATTTGTGAGAGCTTGAAACTAACTGGCATCTCAGAACTCACGTTCCCTAGATATGTCAGTAATAACATCTTGCAAATCAAAGAGATGCTGGTGGATACCCTCATAAGACATGGGGTAGGCCTGAGGAGGTGAAGCAGGAGTAATAGGAGAAGCAGGAGGAACGAATGTGCTGCGACGAGACAACTGAATATACTTGGGCTCAGAGTCAAGAGAACAAGTGCATAAGTCAATCTCAAAATGCTAAAAGATGATTGGGATAATCATCGCATAAGCAAGATTTCTGTGCCTTTCGCGACAACGCCCCATCATCTGGATAATAGTCTTTAGGACAAAAAAATGAATACCCTTACGAATGTGATAAAGGGCAGACAGCTCATGGGTAGTAACATCATCTTTTGAAGTAGATTTAGGCAAAATAGTGGAATAGACGATGTGATTCAATTCATAATTGAATAAGTTCATGTTTGCAGCTTTGAACTTACTAGAACGAACACGATCAGGAGAACAAAGTTCGTTCTTGAAACTGCTCAAAGTTGTGCCTGCGAGAAATTCAAATTCCGTGATATCATCTAGCGGACCACCTTCATTAGGGATATTAAGGATTTTCGCTAAGAGAACATCATTGAATTCAATATTAAATCCATCGACATGACTTTTAAAGTAAAAGTGTTCAAAATGAAATTGCAGTAAAACAGACGAATAACATTAGTTGCGATAGAATATTGGTGGGTGACAAGTTCGTGCAACCCTAATGCTTCAAAATAAGGTTGATGCTCAAGAAATATGGTCTATTTAATCGGTACACCGGTGCATATTTTATGAACAGAGAAATCCGCATACCATAAAAGAGATTGGTCATGAGTTTTAAAGTAAAACTCATTGTATGCTCCGTCGGCCGATTGAACCGAAGAAAAGAGTGATCCTTGAATAGGATCAGAAGACGATGCCTCTTCACTAGGTGTCGACTTCTTCCTCTTAAAGGGGTTCGAAATCCTAGACATGGTTTCTATGGAAAGCTTAAAAACTATGAATTGGAAAGAGAGGGAAGGAGGAGGTTATACCTTCCAAGATTTGAGTATGTTGTAGAGGACAGAAAACTCCGCACGAATCCAAAAATTATATTGAAATCTCCAAAGGGATTGGAAGCAATGGCTCAGAGAAAAACTAGGGTTTGGAGAGATCGATCGGGCACGGCTGCTGCTGTGATTTGAGGATTTAGAGAAGATGAATAGGAGGGGGCACTCGTTTCTGACTTAAAAGTACATACCACCAACAGAACTCGGGCCGAATTCGGTGCGAGTTCGCTTGGGGTTCTGTTGAGTTCTTTTTCAACAGAAATTAAATGTAGCCACTTTCTATTCATCAATCCCTTTTCAATTATTTAATTCCAAGTTTAGTTATTTTAAATTGCAATTAATATAATTAGTATTATTTTATGAATTAACTTTTGTTACACAGCGACTGTCTCAGATTAACTGTAGGGGTACTGTCCCAGCTAACGGAGGTTCATCTGGGAACACTTAAATACCATTTGGCTTTAGTGGTAGCCGTGGTGATAGATAGACCCTTTGTAGGCTTGTGTCGAAAATAGTTTTTTCATATTAAAAAGTAATTAATCAATAAAACAAAATTAATTAATATTATTGATATCTAAAATTTTTAATTTTTGACGTAAATAATTGAAACGATCTTCTGCTAATGATTTTATAAAGATATCAGCTAGTTGGTTCTTTGTGTCTACATATATAAGGTCTACATCTTCATTTGTTTGCTGATCTCTAAGAAATGAGGTCGAATCTCAATATGCTTAGTTCGAGAGTGAGATACAGGATTCTTAGTCAAATTAATAGTGCTAGTGTTGTCACAAAAATGGGTATATGTGTGTATTATAGACCAAAGTCTTCTAAGGTTTGCTTTATCCATAAAATTTGTGCACAACAACGTCCTGCGGCGATATACTCAGCCTCAGTAGTTGATAATGTGACAGAATTTTATTTCTTGCTAAACCAAGAGACTAGAGCCTTACATAAGAAATGACACGTGTTGCTAGTACTTTTTCTATCCACTTTGTATCCAGCAAAATCAGCATCCGAGTAATCGGTTAGGTCAAAAGACATGGTTTTGGGATACCACAAGCCGATAGAAGAAGTGCCTTTAAGGTATCGAAAGATATGCTTAAATGCGCACAGATGTGATTCCTTAGGTTCAGCTTAAAAATGTGCACACAAGCAAATACTAAACATTATATCTGGACGACTAGCAGTTAAATAAAGTAAACTACTAATCATACCTCGATGCTTACGTATGTCGACTGGTTTGCCTTGATCATCACTATCAAGCTTGGTTGAAGTCGCCATCGGAGTGCCAAGTGGTTTGATAGTTTCCAAGTCGAACTTCTTTAATAAGTCTTTTGTGTACTTGGTTTGATTAATGAATGTCCCATTATTGGTTTGTTTGATTTGCAGTCCGACAAAGAATTTCAGTTCTCCCATTATGCTCATCTCACACTCGTTCTGTATACACTTTAAAAATTCTTGATAGAGAGATTCATCAGTATATCCAAAGATAATATCATCTACATAAATTTGAATTAAAAGAAGATTTTCATTAAAAGACTTTATAAACAATGTAGTATCAACCTTGTCTTTTGTAAAACCTTTATTAAGTAGAAAAGAGGTTAAACGATCATATAAAGCACGGGGGGCTTGCTTCAAACCGTATAAGACTTTCTTCAACTTGAAAACATAATCAGGGTTTTTGAAATCAGTAAAACCTAGAGATTGAGCTACATAAACTTCTTACTTTATAAAACCGTTCAAAAATGCACTCTTAACATCCATTTAAAATTATGAAACCTTGCAAATACACATAACATGTGAATGGATTCTAATCTCGCAACTGGGGCATTGGTCTTATCTTAGTCGATACCTTCCTCTTGGTTGTATCCTTGAGCTAGGAGTCGAGCCATCTTACGAGTAACTAAACTATTCTCATTAAGTTTATTTCAAAATACCCAGCGGGTGCCAATGACCGGATGATCAATGGGCTTGGGAACAAGTTCCCAAACTTGATTCCATTCAAATTGGTTTAATTTCTCTTGCATAGCATCTAACCAAAAATTATCGCTACATGCTTCTTCAATAGTTTTGGGTTCAAGCTGTAAAATAAATGCAACATAGGAAACTATATCTTTGCTAGAGGAATGAGTACTTACACCCATGGTAATCTCACATATTACCAAGTCCTTGGGATGGTCAACCAAAAACTTTATTATTTTTGGCAAGCTCTCAAGGTAGTTGGTTCCAGCTTCTGGTTCTGTACGTGATCTGCCTGGAGGATTAGCTGATGCTATGCTTGAAGGTTCTGCAGGTGCCGTATTTGGTGTACTAATGTCTTCATCATCATCATCGATTGTCTGTTGATTCAGTTCATCAAAAGTGACATTTATTGACTCTTCGATGATCATGGTTCTTTTGTTGAAGACTTGGTACCCTTTGCTTTTGGCCGCATAACCTAAAAATATACCTTCATTGGCCTTTTTGTCAAACTTTCCCAAATTGTCTTTAGTATTAAGAATAAAACTTTTACAACCAAATATTTTAAAATATGAAACGTATGGTGTTCTATTAAACCATAACTCATAGGGAGCCTTCTTCGATATAGGTCAAATTAGAACCCTATTGAGAACATAACAAGTTGTATTGATAGCTTCAGCCCAAAAGTATTAAGGTAGACTAAACTGGTTTAACATTACTCTAGCCATTTCAGATAGATTCCTATTCTAACATTCCACAACTCCATTTTGTTGTGGAGTCCTAGGGCAAGAGAACTCATGCAAATAACCATATGTGTTACAAATTTACTTAAACTTTGCATTCTCAAATTTGCCGTCATGATCGCTTCGAATACGAGTGATCATGAATCCTTTCTCATTTTGAACTTTCTTGCAAAAGGAGACGAATTTTGACAATGCATCGTTTACGTGCATCTAGAGAAATCATCTACTATTACAAAAGCATATAATTTATCACCTAGGCTAGCAATTCTACTAGGCCCAAATAAATCCATATACAGTAATTGTAGAGGTCTAGTGGTACTTACAGCATTCTTGGATTTGAAAGTGGACCGGGTAGCTTTGTTCTTTTTATATTCGCTACATACCGTATCCTTCTTGAAAGTAATGTTTGGTAAGCCTCGTACCAACTTCTTTGTGGATAGCCTTAAAATTGTGTCCCTATTTGCATGACCGAGTCTCATATGTCATAGTTGACTCTCATCACTCTTGGATATTAAGCATCTACCTGCTTTTTTAGCATCTTATAACAAATAGAAAACATATATATTGTCTTCCCTGATGCCTTCAAAGATAGTACTACCAGTTGAGCTATCAACTATAGTACATTTGTCTTTGACAAAGTTAGTACCATAACCATGGTCAGCTAAATGGTTTATGCTGAGTAGGTTATGTTTTAACTCGGTTACTAGACATGCATATTTAATCACAGGAAAGGGAGCCTTACCAATATTACCGTTACCTACTATATACCCTTTAAGATTATTACCGAAGAAAATGTATCCTTCTTTCTTGTTTGACATTGTTGCGAATAATAAAGCGCCATTGGTCATGTGCCGTGAGCAACTGCTATAGATGATCCATTTGCTTCTAGTATGTGAAGGATGTTCCACCTACAAAAGAATTTGCCGATAAAACTTTTGGTACCCATTTCTTGTAGGGTCCTGAAATATTAGTTTTCGGTATCCATGCACATATTTTCAAATCAACTAACTTTCTAACTCTACATGCAGGAGAGATATGACCAATGGTGCCATAATAATGACATCTAGTATGTTGAGTGTTGGATGTAGTGTGTTGTGCATAATTGGTAGGTCTTGGTTTTCTAGTATAATAGAATGCATGCTTGTTAGTCTTCTTGGGCAAAGGTTTGGTTTGGTTTGGTCTGACAGTATTGGGTTTAACTGTCACGCCCCAGAACCAGAATACTGGAGAACGGGGGACAGACACTGCCAGCTACGTACATTGAAGTGAATCCCACCTCGCAATACGGTCACGGCTGTCTAGATGCATGAGGGTTTACTACAAGCCAACAGTCACTTATGGTTAAGAACAAGCCTAGTGTCTCAATCTCAAGCAAGCAAGTAATGTAACAAGATGGTAGATCATCAGACATACAAAGTAAGGCGTCCCAAACATTATATATTCAGATGATCATGAAGCTAGTCATACAAAATGCGAAGACTAGCAAGAGTTTAAGTCATACATGATCAACCCTAGGATTTGTCAATCATATTACAGCCCTTAGGCAGACAAATGAAAAATTTAACACGAGCTAACACTTGCTCGGCGGCTAAACGCCTCAAAAGAATAATTTACAATAGAGTGGTAGAGCAAAATAAAACCCACTCGTTGCCAAGGTTGCGTCTAGTATTTACCATCTGGCTGGAAGGCTGGAAGATCCTCGGGTGCTACTCTAAAATCTGGCCATACAAAACCAGCTGGGTTAAACCCCAGAAAGAGCAAGTGCCACAAGGGAGGCTTCACTTAAGAACTAAAACCAGCATATTAGCATATGAGACATAAAGGATAATAAAAGGCATGAGTTAAAGAAATCAGGATGATAAACGATAAGGTAACTAAAGAACTATTTCGGTAACCAAGTTACAACCCGTAAACCAGACAAGGACCGGGGTTGTAACCCTTTACCTGAACAGAACTTAGTCCCTGACCGATTATCGATAAGGTAAAGTATAACAGTAAATGCACTGAAGTAACCATGTACTGACATTGTCTAGACAAGACTAGACTGGACTCCATCCATCAATCACGGGCAAGCAATGAGTACGGCTTGATACTTTAACTAACTAGGGTTATCACAAGCCTAATTACTAACAAGATGCAATGAGATATTCCAACAGCCACAAGCCCTGCAGACTTAATCCAAGTTATCCAGTAGCAAGTTGAGAGAGTTAGATTTGGTGACTTAGGGGTGCAACACATGACAGTGTGCTGGAAATGTGCCCTACTCGATGGCATGCTACAAGTCCAATTAGAGCGCCCAGATAACGGGACTGCCTGTAGCTGAGAAATCTCTTCATGAACTACTTGATCAATCTAGTCATTATCCTAGTCAGATTCAGTATGAATCCCTGACTGTGGTAACCAAGAATTCATGTCCTAGACATGATACAAGACGACACATGTAGCTTATACAAGCACAAACACCCACAGTGTCAAGACAAGAGTTACTTAGCAAGTCAAGATAGCCGTCACAACAGTATATCAAGATTATCATGTTAGGTTTTCTTATCAAGAGTGCGCCACGACGGACGACTATCATGTATTATCATGCCAAGGTTGCTTGTTAAGAGTGCGCCACAACGGGCCACTATCATGTCATACTACTTGTTACTTGTTAAGAGTGCGCGTTAACAAGCCACTATCGTATTCTATCCTTACATTATCATGAATTAGAGAACTTGCATAAAATAGCTAGTAACATATTTTTGAAATCAAGGAAAAGATCTACAACTTTTATGTTGGGAGTTGGAAGAAATTCTGGTCACAATTCATCCAAATAGAACATAAAATAGCCAAAAACAGCCAAAATAGGCACTATGCGGCACTATGCAAGCCATACGACACTATTCATTCTTGCGACACTATACATCCATACGGTACTATGTAAGCCATATGACACTATTCATTCCTGCGGTACTATTCATTCATGCGGCACTATACATCTATGCGGTACTATACAAGCCATGCGGCACTATGCATCCATGCGGTACTATTCATTCCTGCGGTACTATGCATCCATGTGGCACTATTCAAGCCATGCGGCACTATTCAAGCCATGCAATACTATTCATTCCTACGGCACTATTCATTCCTGCGGCACTATTCATCGTCCCTGCCAGATTCCGGACAGATGAACTAGAAAATGTCCAAATCTTATTTTGGCCATAACTTCCTCAAAACAAGTCGAAATCTAACTTTTTAAAGGTCCATTTTGGGTAAAATTGAATTATCTACAACATAAAACAATCAAAACTTAAAAATAATGAAGTTTGGTAGATCAAAACCCAAGAAAACCAAAAAGACTACAAACTTAGATCTACAAAAATCTATCCATCATACCCAAAAATGTCAAGTTCTAAAGAGGCTTAAAATCAAGTAAGGAAGAGAATGGAACAATAAAACTTGAGATCCATCATGAAGAAAGTTTCACTTGCCTAGGACTTGGTAGGTGGAAGGAGTAAATGAAGAAGATGAAGAAGTAAACGAAGAAGTGAATGAGGAGAGAAAGAGAAGGAGTTGGGTTATATATCAACCTTCTTTATCTCAAGCCAAGCCAAACCAAGTCAAATTGAACCAAACCCATCAAATAAACCAAGTCAAGATTAAACCAAGACTAGGCTAAGCAAAACAAGTCTAACTACGGTCCACCTGATAAATGCCAGAAATCTCGTATACGCATACGAAAATACGTATAACGGGAAACGAGAGTGACAACTCTACCCACCTTAAAAGAATTTCGTCCTCGAAACTTAATCAAGAGGATAGAGATGTCGAGACAGGCTATATTAACCATAAGCAAGCTACGACTGGTAGTCAATCAAGCAATCATTCATACATGCAAGGAATAAAAAGCATAAGGCATAAGAAAGACATTATACCTTATGAGTCAAACATGTATGGATATCGTGAGCGAATGTCATCCTCACGCTCCCACGTTGACTCACTCAAAGTGTGGTGACCCCAAGTAACACGGACTAAACTAATAGTCTTGTTCTTGAGTACCTTCTCCCTTCGATCCAATATGGATACGGGCCTTTCCTCATACGAAAGGTTGGTACCAACAACCAATTCCGAATGATCAAGGACATGGCTCGAATTCAGGATATACCATCGTAATTGGGATACATGGAAGACATCATACACCTGGCATAATGACGACGGAAGAGCGAGACGATAGGACACATCACCTACTCGCTCTAGAATATCGAACGACCCTATGTACCTAGGACTAAACTTTCCCCGTACGTCGAATTGAATGACGCCAAGGATAGGCGAGATCCTAAGGAATACGTGGATGTCGACTGAAAACTCAAGGGAACGTTGATGAGAATCGGCCCAATAGCGCTGTCGATCTTGGACAACTCAAAGATGATCTTTGACTTGTCCGACCACCTTGATTGTCTGCGTAACCATCTCTGGACCAAGCATCTGTCTCTCGTCGACATCATCCCAAGCTAAAGGTGATCTGCACTTCTGCCATACAGTGCTTCAAAGGGTGCCATATGGATACTAGCCTGGAAACTATTATTATAGGATAACTCCACGAGATGCAGGTGATCTTCCTACGAACCACCGAAGTCGAGGGTACATAACTGCAATATATCTTCAAGAGTCTGGATCGTGCATTCTGACTGACCATCTGTCTGTGCATGATAAGCTGAACTGAACTTGAGACGAGTCCCCAAGCTCTCTTGAAGACACCGCCAAAAGTACGATGTGAACCTTGAATCTCTGTCTGATATGATACTAACTGGCACTCCATGTAATCTGACAATCTGCCTGAGGTACATCTCTGCTAGCTGATCCATCAACTGACCAATTCTGAAGGAGAAAAAATGAGCTACCTTCGTGAGTCTGTCAACTATAACCCAGATAGCATCTCTTCCAGCTGGGGATTTAGGTAACCCAGTTACAAAATCTATGATAATATGCTCCCACTTCCATTCTGGGATCGGTAAAGGTTGAAGAAGTCCAGCTGGTCTCTGATGTTCAGCTTTAACTTGTTGGTAAACTAAACAACGAGAGACAAACCGGGCTATCTTCCTCTTCATGCCATTCCACCAGAAATGCTGATGGATGTCTCGGTACATCTTCATACCGTCGGGATAAATTAAATACTGAGAACTGTGAGCCTCTGCCATGATCTTCTGTCTGATATCACCATTGGGTACACAAAGACGTCTCCCATGTCGGAGAGTACCATCTTCGTGAATACCTAACTCTACTTTCCGACCTGCTTCACACTCCGCTCTGAGCCGCTGAAGCTTGGAATCTGCTAATTGTGCCATCTTGATCCTCTCAACTATGCTGGACTGAACTTGCATGCTGGCCATCAATGCCACATTGGTAGAAAAAACTACTTCTATTCCCATCTTCTGAAGATCTGCTAACAATTATGGTTGTGTTGTTAGAAAATAAACTCTGGCTCTTCTGTTCAATGCATCTGGAACAACGTTGGCCTTCTCAGGATGATACTGCAAATTGATGTCGTAGTCCACGAGATGCTCTAGCCATCTCCTCTGACACATGTTAAGATCCTTCTGGGTAAACACATATTTAAGACTCTTGTGGTCGGTAAAAATCTCCACCCAATCTCCATATAAGTAATGCCTCCAAAGCTTAAGTGCAAAAACCACCGCTGCTAATTCCAAGTCGTGGGTTGGGTAATTCCTCTCATGATCAAGAAGCTGACGTAACGCATAAGCTACTACCTTACCATGCTGCATCAAGACGTATCCCAATCCCTTGCCGGAAGCGTCATAATAGACTGAAAATTCTCCAGTCCCATCTGGAAGCGTGAGAATGGGTGTCGTCATCAATCCCTGCTTTAACTTCTCAAATGAACTCGGACACTCTGCTGTCCAAGCAACCTGCACATCGTTGCGGGTCAACTGCGTCATGGGTGCTGAAATCTGAGCAAAGTCTGAAACAAATTGCCGGTAATAGCCGACTAATCCAAGGAAACTGCAAACCTCGGCGACTGTACTGGGAACTGACCATGTCTCTATAGCCACTATCTTCTGGGGGTCCACTTCTACTCCACCTCTGGTGATGATGTGACCTAAGTACGAGATACGTTCCAGCCAAAACTCGTACTTACTGAACTTCGCGTACAACTGGTTCTCTCTGAGAATCTGAAGAACTACACGAAGATGCTGCTCATGCTCTGCCTCATTCTTGCTATAGACTAAGATGTCGTCTATAAACACTATCACAAACTGATCCAAATAAGGCATGGAGATACGATTCATGAGGTCCATGAATACGGCTGGCGCATTGGTTGCTCTAAATGGCATAATAATGAACTCCCAATGTCCATATCTGGATCTGAATGCTGTCTTCGGGACGCCTTGCTTTCTGACTCTGATCTGATGGTATCCTGACCGTAATTCAATCTTCGAGAATACTGCCGCTCCTCTGAGTTGATCAAATAAATCATCTATCCTTGGTAGAGGATATCTGTTCTTGACTGTTACAGAGTTCAAGGTACGATAATCAACATATAATCTTGACGTACCATCTTTCTTTTTCATAAGAAGTATCAGGGCTCCCCAAGGTGATCCACTAGCACGAATGAATTCCTTGGTCCTAAGTTCTTCAATCATCTTGTACAAGATCTCTAACTCTGAAGGTGCCATCCTGTAGACTCCCTCTAATACTGGTGCCGTCCCTGGAAGCAAATCAATGGTGAACTATATCTCTCTCTCTGGGGGCATGCCTGAAAGTTCTTTGGGAAATACATCAGAAAACTCTTCTACTACTCTGGAAAACTGAACTGCCACTGCTACTGCCATCCGCAATACTGGGGGAGAAGGTTCCACTTCGCCCCTGGAAAATGAAAACTCCGGTTTACCGGGAATACCAAAAATAATCCTGCCAATATGGCGGTCTATTCTTGCGTATTGCTCCTTCAACCAATCCATTCTTTGGACCACATCATAATCGGCTATCAGAAATTCTATCAATCTAGCGAGAAACTCTCTACCGCTAACTACGATTTGACACAAGAAAAACACTTTATCTACTCCCACAAGGCCGTTACCAGTAAGTATATTGAGCCATACTGATAATGACTCGGGCTCCAATCCTATCCGTGTTACGAATCGTGCAGACATAAATGAATGCGATGCACCCGAATCAAATAATACTGATGCTGGAAAAGAGTTGACGAGAATGGTACCTGCCACCACCTCACCTGAAGCTAACTCTTCTTCTACCGTCAGAGCCATAGCCTGACCTTGTCCTCTTGGTGCTGGTCCCCTCTGCTGGTGACTTCTCTGCCTATTCTGAATCTGAGCTTGGGTCTGGGCAAACTGCTGGGCCTGAGGCAGAAATGGCCTCGGAGGCTGGTACTGCTGCTGCACTGGTGCTGGACCCCTAACCGATGGACTGGTTAAGTTTGATGACGATAAACTAGCTCTATTCGGACAGGACCCTATCTTGTGATCCGATGCCCCATAAGCCAAGCATAATACCTGTGCTCTACGACACTCTGATACTACATGTCCTGGCTTTCCATAATGAGTGCAGCCCATTGCGGAAGACTGCTTCTGCTTCTGTTGCTAAGGATACGCTGGCATCGAGTGCTAAACCGACGAAACTGTGGTCGTCCTCCTAGGAGCTCCAATAGTCAAAGCCCTAGCTGCCGACGCTGGTGCTGAAGACTGGGACATCTGCCCATGAGACCTCTTTCGTCGTCCGCTTCTATCTACAATCCTCTGCGAAGTATACTCATGCCTCTTCGCTGCTCGTAAGACGGCATCAAACGTCTAGTGCTCAAACTGCTCCACTGATATAATGATCGCTAGGTGGAGCCTCTGCTGGAATCGCTAGGCTCGATCCAATTCGGTTGCCACCAAGGTAGGAGCAAACCGACTGTATCTAGAAAACTCGGCCGCATATCCATCGACCGTCCTGCCCATCTGCTTAAGATTGGTGAATCTCTTCTGCAGATCATACCAAGCTACTGCGTCGAAGTACTTGGTCTGGACCTTGTTGTTGAATACCGCTCATGAGACAGGCGTCGGTAATCCAACTGCTAGCATCGTCCACCAGCTGCGGGCTAAGTCCAATAACTGCAAGCGTACAACGGCCACCTTCTCTTCCTCAGGATAACTTCTATGTCCAGAAGCTATGCATCAGCAGCGATAGCATCTTCACTGTCGTCAAAGAAAGGAGGGTTCAGACGCTTGAAGCTGTTAGCCGCGTTATTCCCTTGGTAACCAACTCTGCCCATGGCATCTTGTACTGTCTGGTGCAGGGCATGGCCTCGACGATCTTGTGATGCAAGCAATTCTCTGATGAGACCCACCAGGGTTCCATTGTCAGGTTCTGCAGGCTGGACTGGCTGAACTGGAGGCTTTGGATCCCCAGAATGCATGACTCGGGAGGCCGCTCCAGAGTGATGGGCTTGGTCTCCAGGTTGCTGCTAGTCCACTAGAGGTGCTCCACCTTGCTGATCGGTAGGACCATGAACAATGTCGCTGAAGAAACGACATGAGGAACAATGAGGAAGCACCATGATAGATCGAGGATATGAACATGTGATCAGGTCAAGATTTAGGAAAGATTAGAAGACACGAGTAGAGATCAAGGGCGAGTGCTGATTGAGACATCTATTCAGTGAAACCCTCATACATCTTGATTTACAAGACCTGCATGTGCCACCACTTAAACCGTGTCACACCCCAGAACCAGAATACTGGAGAACGGGGGATAGACACAGCCAGCTACGTACATTGAAGTGAATCCCACCTCGTAATACGGTCACGGCTGTCTAGATGCATGAGGGTTTACGACAAGCCAACAGTCACTTATGGTTAAGAACAAGCCTAGTGTCTCAATCTCAAGCAAGCCAGTAATGTAACAAGATGGTAGATCATCAGACATACAAAGTAAGGCATCCCAAACATTACATATTCAGATGATCATGAAGCTAGTCATACAAAATGCGAAGACTAGTAAGAGTTTAAGTCATATATGATCAACCCTAGGATTTGTCAATCATGTTACAGCCCTTAGGCAGACAGAAATATAAATTTAACACGAACTAACACTTGATCGGCGGCTAAACGCCTCAAAAGAATAATTTATAATAGAGTGGGAGAGCAAAATAAAACCCACTCATTGCCAGGGTTGCGTCTAGTGTTCACCATCTGGCTGGAAGGCTGGAAGATCCTCGGGTGCTACTCCAAAATCTGGCCATGCAAAACCAGCTGGGTCAGACCCCAGAAAGAGCAAGTGCCACAAGGGAGGCTTCACTTAAGAACTAAAACCAGCATATTAGCACATGAGACATAAAGGATAATAAAAGACATGAGTTAAAAAAATCAGGATGATAAACGATAAGGTAACTAAGGAACTATTCCGGAAACCAAGTTACAACCCGTAAACCAGACAAGGACCGGGGTTGTAACCCTTCACCTGAACAGAACTTAGTCCCTGACCGATTATCGATAAGGTAAAGTATAACAGTAAATTCACTGAAGTAACCATGTACTGACACTGTCTAGACAAGACTAGACTGGACTCCATCCATCAATCGCGGGCAAGCAATGAGTACGACTTGATACTTTAACTAACTAGGGTTATCACATGCCTAATTACTAACAAGATGCAATAAGATGTTCCAACAGCCACAAGCCCTGCAGACTTAATCTAGGTTATCTAGTAGCAAGTTGAGAGAGTTGGATTAGGTGACTTGGGGGTGCAACACATGATAGTGTGCTGGAAATATGCCCTACTCGACGACAAGCTACAAGTCCAATTAGAGCGCCCAGATAACGGTACTGCCTGTAGCTGGGAAATCTCTTCATGAACTACTTGATCAATCTAGTCATTATCCTAGTCAGATTCAGTATGAATTCCTGACCGTGGTAACCAAGAATTCATGTCCTAGACATGATGTAAGACGAGACATGTAGCTTATACAAGCATAAACACTCACGGTGTCAAGACAAGTGTTACTTAGCAAGTCAAGATAGCCGTCACAACAGCATATCAAGATTATCATGTTAGGTTTACTTATCAAGAGTGCGCCACGACGGGCCACTATGATGTATTATCATGCCAAGGTTGCTTGTTAAGAGTGCGCCACAACGGGCCACTATCATGTCATACTACTTTTTACTTATTAAGAGTGCGCCTTAACTGGCCACTATCATGTTCTATCCTAACATTATCATGAATGAGAGAACTTGCATAAAATAGCTAGTAACATATTTTTGAAGCCAAGGAAAAGATCTACAACTTTATGTTGGGAGTTGGGAGAAATTCTGGCGACAATTCAGCTAATAGGACATAAAACAGCCAAAAACAGCCAAAGTAGGCACTATGCGGTACTATATAAAACATGCGACAGTATTTATTCCTGCGGCACTATTCATTCCTGCGGTACTATACATCCATGCGGCACTATACAAGCCATGTGGCACTATGCATCCATGTGGCACTATTCATTCCTACGGCATTATGCATCCATGCGGTACTATTCAAGCCATACGGCACTATTCATTCCTGCGGCACTATTCATTTATGCAGCACTATGCATCCATGCGGCACTATTCATTCCTGCGGTACTATGAATCCATACGGCACTATGTAAGCCATGCGGCACTATTCATTCCTACGGCACTATGCATTCCTGCGATACTATTCATCGTCCCTGCCAGATTCAGGACAGATGAACTAGAAAATGTCCAAATTTTATTTTGGCCATAACTTCCTCAAAACAAGTCGAAATCTAACTTTTCAAAGGTCAATTTTGGATAAAATCAAATTTTCTACAACATAGAACAATTAAAACTTGAAAATAATAAAGTTTGGTAGATCAAAACCCAAGAAAACCGAAAGGCTATAAACTTAGATCTATAAAAACCCATCCATCAAATCCAAAATGTCAAGTTCTAAAGAGGCTTAAAATCAAGTAAGGAAGAGAATGGAACAATAAAACTTGAGATCCATCATGAAGCAAGTTGCACTTGCCTAGGACTTGGTAGGTGGGAGTAAATGAAGAAGATGAAGAAGTAAATGAAGAAGTGAATGAGGAGAGAAATAGAAGGAGTTGGGTTATATATCAACCCTCTTCATCTCATGCCAAGCCAAACCAAGTCAAATTGAACCAAACCCATCAAATAAACCAAGTCAAGATTAAACCAAGACTAGACTAAGCAAAACAAGTCTAACTACGGTCCACCTGATAAATGCCAGAAATCTCGTATACGCATACGAAAATACGTATAACGGGAAACGGGAGTGACAACTCTACCCACCTTAAAAGAATTCAGTCCTCAGAATTTAATTAAGAGGCTAGAGATGTCGGAGCAACTATATTGAATGTCGAATGTCGGATATCGAATGTCCGTCGATCAGATTAAGTTACTGACAACTATATTGATCGATATCTTTTATCCTTAAGTAGTACCACTCAACTTTATTTGTCATGTCGGATATAATCTACCTGCAGGGTTTACATGACAATCCTTATGAGCTCCTTAAGGGGACATCATCAACCCGACGTATCGGTACATAGATTCCTTTTATAATCAACATCCCATCATACATACAATGTTATTATCCAATTCATAGAGGTTGTTGACCCATAATAAATCTTACTCTTTTATGAGTCAAAGTAATACACACTGCATATTCATATCTGTTATTATATCCTGATTAAGAGCACAAGCATCCATAATAACAGAGGTTTATGTTCTCTTATGTAGTCAGTACAAAGAGAACAACCTCAAGTGGTCATGTTCAATACACACAAAGTATACTAGTGTAAACCTATAGTCAAGATATACTAATACCAGACTACACTACAACCTTTCTAATAGATTGTCCAAGTCCATCTAGGTTGTGAACCATTTATATATTACCTAGGGAACTGATAATATGATCTTCTGTGTGACACCACACACCATATTATCTACAATATAGAGTATCAGACACTTGCATCAACACTTGTAACAAATATAATATGCAAATATTGTTCATATGATTCTCATTCAAAATTTAAGGAAATAAAGTTAATACAAAAGTGATGCTTTTAGTATATAACCCTAACAATCTCCCACTTATACTCAAAGTATTACTTTTCAATATACTGTTACAAATCTCCCACTTATACTTAAAGCCATGTTGCTACACATCTGACTCCCATTCCCTCAACATGACTATCAAAAGCCTTAGCCGGTAAGCTCTTTGTAAAGGGATCAACTAGGTTGTCGGCTGATGCTATCTTGATCAAGCAACCTTTCATTTCTTTACGAAATCTCGTATCAGGTGGTACTTGTACTCAATATGTTTATCTGTCTTATAGGCTCATGATTCCTTCGAGTTTGCAACTGTACCACTATTATCATAATAAAGTGTAATAGTCTTAGGCAAACTAGGTACCACATCCAAGTCAACAAGAAGTTTCTGAGCTAAATCGCTTCTTTGGCTGCCTCAGAGGCTGCCACATACTCGACTTCCATGGTGGAATCAGCAATACATTTTTGCTTGATACTCCTCCATACAATGGCTCCACCTCCCAAAATAAGTACATAAACTGAGGTAGATTTTCTAGAATCCCTATCTGATTGAAAATCTGAGTCTGTATACCCCAAGGGAACTAAACTATCTTTCTGGTAAACTAGCATATACTTTTTAGTCATTTTCAGATACTTTAAGATATGCTTTACGACAGTCCAGTTCTCTTGTCCTGGGTTATATTGATATCTGCTGACCATGCCAATGGCAAAGTAGATGTCTGGTCTCGTACATAGCATTGCATACATTAAGCTTCCTACTGCTGAAGTATAAGAAACTGCTTTCATGTTCTCTATCTCTTTAGGTGTCCTCGGACACTGCTCCTTTGATAGAGCAATTCCATGCCTAAACGGTAAGAAACCTTTCTTAGAATTTTGCATGCTAAAATGAGTTAGTACAGTATCAACATAGGAAGCTTAGAACAAGCCTAACATCCTTTTATTACGATCTTGTAGAACTTTGATCCCAAGGATGTGACCTACTTCTTCCAAGTCCTTCATATCAAACTGTTTGGATAACCATACCCTTACATCAGATAACACCTTCACATTGTTTCCAATGAGCAAGATGTCATCTACGTAAAGTACTAGGAATACTACCATATTTCCGTCATAGTTTCTGTATACACATGATTTATCTTGACATTGATCAAATCCATAGAATTTTATCACCTGATCAAAACATATATTCCAAGATCTGGAAGCTTGCTTAAGTCCATAAATGGACTTCTTGAGCTTACAAACAAGATGCTCTTGGTCCTTTTCAATGAACTCGTCTGGTTACTTCATATATATCTTCCTCAAGACTTCTATTAAGGAAAGCTGTCTTGACATCCATTTCCCAAATCTTATAATCGAGATGAGCTGCAATAGATAAAAGAATCCGGATAGACTTAAGGATGGCTTCTGGAGAAAAGGTTTCATCATAATCGATACTCTCTTTAAGTAAAACCTTTTGCAACAAGCTGAGCTTTAAAGGTTTCAACCTTACCGTCTGATCCTCTTTTTCTCTTATAGACCCACTTGCATCCAATGGCTTTTACACCAACGGGTGGTTCTATAAGCTCCCAGGCCTGATTGAAATCCTTAGATTCTATTTCAGATATCATTACTTTTTGTCAAGACTCTGTAAATTTATCTTGGAGTGCTTCGTTGTAGGTACAGGGATCTTAATCTTATTTCTCAGGGACGAAGTCTGACGACTCTCCCAAGAACATATATCTATCAAGTTGTATCACAACCCTTCCACTACGACGAGGTACTATCTGTTGTGGTGTAACATTTGTGACACGTTGTGCAGTTATTTATGGTTCATCCTCTTATACTGTTGGTATTGAAGTACTTGGTGTCTCACCTCTTAGTCCTTCTAGAACAACTCTACTTATGGGTTTATGGTTCATCACATAGTCTTCCTCTAAGAATCAGGCATTGGTGCTAACAATGACCTTCTGATCCTTAGGACTATAAAATAAACCTCCTTTCGTTCCTCTTGGATAGCCTACAAACAAGCATACTTCTGTACGAGATTCCAACTTATCTGCTTTCCCATTCAATACATGCACTGGACTACCCCAAATTCGAACATGTTTCAGACTAGGCTTACGCCCAATCCTGAGCTCTGTGGGAGTAAGAGGTACTTGTAGAAGCATAAAAATTTTAGAAGACTTGACAACCATGCGCCCAAGCCAGGAAAGACATATGCGCCCAAGTCACCAGTGAAGTTATATGCGTCCAAGTCACCAGTGAAGTCATATGCGCCCAAGTCACCAGTGAGGTCATATGCGCCCAAGTCACCAGAGTGAGCTATGCGCCCATGCGCCCACTCTAGGCTCCTCCAGAAGGGGGCACATAGCCCTGTTTCAGGCTATGTGCCCAAGCCAGAATAGCCTCCGACTCGGTCAAACCCACGATCAATCGTGCACCGAAGCATACGGCCACGTCAGTCTCAACGAGCAGTCGTACACCAAAGCATGCGGCCACGTCAACACCATGATCAACCTACGATCATGCAGTCTGCAAGCGTCTACACCCTATGTGCCCAAAGCAGGACCATGCACCCACATAAAAACCAGTGTGTTTTCTCATGTGGGCGCATAACATCATTCTAGCATGGAAACGACTATAAAAAGGGGTCTCATACCTCTTCAAAACATAGAACGGAGAGCATTTTCAAGAGCCAAATTGCTACACTTTTTGCCAGTGAGCCGAGGGTTAGCAATTTTCTTAGGTTTTCTCCCACTTTTGTAATCGGAGTGTCAACGGATTAAAGGAGCAACTGTCGCTCGATCTCCATCGTCCCATTCCCCAGAATTTTTTTTGTACTCGGGGATCCTCAACATAGGATCTCTCAGGCGTACTCGATTTGTGGTGCCTTGCGCCAATAAGAAAAGACAATATTTTTTCTTCTTTTTTGTGTGTGTCCACAAAAATGGCGACTCTGTTGGGGACTACCTTTTTCTCTGACGAGAAGGTGGTGACGCAATCCGATACCAACAAAGTAGGGAGCACTCAAAAGATGTTGATCATGAAGTTCGATCAGCAGGTGTTCGAAGAGATGCTCTCGAGGGACGGCTCTACTCTCTCAAAATCAGCAAAGCCAAACAAGTCTCGCAAGACTTGGCTTCCGAAGGCTCGCAGTACATATCCTGCCAGTGTCATAGCAGATATGCAACTGAAGGACTCTGTCACATGGGCGCATAGAGCTCCTCTGTGGGTGCATGGCTCTGCCACAGAAGCTCCACAAATAAAGAAGGATCACACCGTTCCGGGCTCTACTAGTCCAACAACTTTTCTCTTGTGCAACCAACAACAAAGTGTTCAACGCTCGAGACTTGGCAAAGGAAAACACTATAATGCCAAGAATTGAAGTGTTCGACACTCTGGGCAAACTCAGTGAGGCTCAAAAATGAAGGAGGTAAAGCAATAAAAAAACAACGCCGCTTCACCAAGCATGCACCCAAAGCTATGCGTCCAAGAGGGTGTGTGGGCGCATAACTCTGGCCAAAAGACTTCTGTCTTCGACAGATTATGCATCCAGGGTCATGTGCCCAAGGCTATGCGCCCAAGCTCAGCTGACCCATACTATGCGCCCACATCGAGGAAGCTTAGGCATGCTGCCAAGAAGTATGTGCCCAAAGGCAGATTCCAGGGCCTATGCACCCACAGCAAAAGGATAGGCCCCAACGCGTATAGCACGGGGCTGTCTTCAAGGTCATCACAGAACTTAGGTGTGGGGGTTGCCCCTGCACGTGAACTAAGTTCGGATGCACCAACTCTCCTTACAAACCCATATGTAAAGCTCGATGATGCATGTGACATAGGTTTTAAGGCAAAACTCCCTTCCGTCGACTTATGCGACATGATAAATCATAAGCATAAAGTGAGGAAGGATACAACAATTTATGGTGTACACCCGTGCACCAGTGTTGTCATCAACTATTGCTGCTCCAAAGCTACAAGAGTACCTCAGAGGCAGTCCGTGTTTCGACGACTGCATTGCTCTGACGATAAAAAGCTGCTGTGTGTTTCTTCCAATATGGCGTCATGGGGTCCCCCTTACGGAAGCCCCAATCAAAGAAGGTGGACCACCATCTTTCAGTTCTACGAACAGAAGAAGAAGAAGTCTGCCAACAGATAGCCAGTAGGCTATCACATCTGAAGGAGTCTATATGGGTACTCGGTCGAGGACGAGATTCCGTATAGATGACGAGGACTCCCAAGCTGGAGGTGATGCTCCTTCAGCTGGGGGTAGTATTCCCTCAGACTCTGAAGCAGATGACCTTCACACCGGGGGTAGCCTTCCAGATGATGATGATCTCTTCGAGTCTGACGGCGACTATCTACCTCTCCTACCTGAAGATGAGGGACTTTTCAACTAAGAGACAGACAGTATCAGCACCAGTTATACTATTTCCTCTGTTCGTCCTCGCATGTTATCCACATATATGGCAGATGGAGAGAGACCTGAAGAAGCTGGTGATCAGACCAACAAACGGCTAGAGGGTCTTGAAACAAAATTTGCCAAGATCACTGATATGCTTACCAGTATCATGGCGGTCCAAGATGCTGGGGCTGTTCCTCCACCTCAACAAAACGTCTCGGCACACGGTAGTCCGGCTCATAGCAACAACCCTCCTTCACTACAGAAGGAGTATTATTCCGTTGTGCCTCCTTCAAATCTTGCAAATGCTGGGGGTGGTCCTTCACCAACAACGCTTGACAACCGTACAACAGCCGTTTCTTAATACCTACTCAATCAACATGATGCAATTGATTCTTTTGTTGCCCATCTCGACACCATCTCGCATAAAGATGAGCTTCAGAAGATGGAGATATCTCAACCTTATCCTCCTGAATGGGAGAATGCTACTTGCCCTCCTAACTACAAGCCGCTGACACTAAATTCATTTGACGGGATGACTTCTCCTCGCCAACACATGACATACTTCAACACACAGACTCTACACTTACCCAGGGACGATCCATTCTTGTCAAAGCTGTTTATTAGCACCTTACAGGGGATAGATTTTGAATGGTTCTGCAGTCTGCCTGACGGTTGTATCAATTCTTTTAAAGACTTGGAGAGGTTATTCCTCAACATATTTTACGAGAGTGGCATACAAGTTAGTATGTCCACCCTCATCGAGACCAAGCAAAGGAGGACTGAGTCTGTCATTGCTTTCATCGAACGCTTCAGGCGACTAGCATTGAAGATGCCCTTCGGTATACCAGACTCAGAACTTATGGATACTTGTCGACATAACTTCCTTCCTACAGTGAAGTTCTATCTGGGTATACATAAGTAAGATACATGGCCCGCTTTTATTGGGGCCGCTGATGCTGCTGAAAATGACGTCCCTATTCTAGAATTACTGGGGTTAAAAATACCCAAATCTAAAGACAAAAGCAAGCACCCTCAAACTATCCCTGTCCGTGGGGGTAAAAGGAAAAAAGTCTTGAAGGTCGACACTTCCAAGGGAGCTTCCAATTCTCAGGGCACCTCTGACAAACCTAAGGAGACTTT
The DNA here is from genome assembly GCA_029216955.1 of Iris pallida. Taxonomy (NCBI): domain Eukaryota; kingdom Viridiplantae; phylum Streptophyta; class Magnoliopsida; order Asparagales; family Iridaceae; genus Iris; species Iris pallida. Next base: position 37,140,082 of record JANAVB010009596.1, on the reverse strand, counting down.
CTTCTTCGACGAAGATGATGTTATCATTTTTCACACATTGGTGAAGGGTAATAAACTGATACTGCCTCCACCACGACGTCCTGCGGAGGCGAACCAACTCAACGATCCCAAGTACTGTCTTTATCATCAGTACGTGCACTACTCTACCAAGGATTGCATCGTCTTGAAGAAGAAGATACAACAGCTTATCGACAGCTAAGTGATCAACCTCAAAGCTGAAGACAAGGTCGTATCTTCTAACATAATCTCTCTTTAATTTGGTGACTTTTCTTCCACAGAAGTCCCAAACGGCATAGTCCTGATCCCTAAGGCAATAATAGAAGTCGTCAACCTGCCGCCAGCTTGCATCTCAACCTTGGTGCCGCTCACGACTGAACGTGGTAAGATCATGTGGGTCCATCCGAACCTTGTGCAAGAAATGGCGCAGGAGGTGGTATCTCCCAAAGTAAAGAGGGACAAGAAATACAAATTATGTTATATGGTGTCTTCTCCCATTTACGAAGTTCTATCTGGCGAGACGCGATCTGGGATGGCTTACTTACAGACTTATGACCCTGCACAAGAAGAAGCAGTACCTTCTCAAGCTCCTGCTGCCCCCATAACTCCAGAAGCCGGTCCGTCTAAGCCTTCAACTATCGATAAAGCCAAGCAGAAGGAGACGCAATTTGACAAGTCTCTGAAGGTGCCAACTCCCGAAGGCATGGATCGGCCTTACAACTTTGACATACTGGCACAGCTGGCCAATACACCTGCCAGGTTGTCTCTGTTCGATCTATAGCGACTCTCCAAAGAAATGCGAAAGGCCTTAAGTGAGGTATTACTACATACCGACTCTTATCTCGCTAAAGTCAAAGCCCCCGCTGAAGACCCTGTCTTCTGTCATCACTGCCACAGTACTATGGAAGTGGTGCCCAACATCACCTTTTCATAGGAGGACATGTTACTAAAAAATAATCGTCACAATAAACCTCTGTTATATACAGGGTATATTGGGGCAATTAAGGTGGATCAGATGCACATCGATCCAGGTTCCTTTCTCAGCATCATTTCTAGAAGCTTACTCCAAATTCTAGCAATTCCTCTACACAAGCTATCTGCAACCAATACAACTATCATGGCTTTCAATGCTGGGAGAAGCCACCTGCTGGGCAAGATCCGTCTCAAGTGTTAGATTGATGATCTCCGAACGGAGGTTTCTTGCTATGTAATCGACGCCAATGTATCCTATAACGTCTTGTTGGGACGTCCGTGGATACACGAGAATATGATTGTTCCTTCCACACTTCACCAGAGCTTCAAGTATGTCAACAGCGATGGCGTCGTGAAGAAAGAGTTTGCCGATGTCAATCCTTTTAAAGGCATTGAAGCCTACTATGGAGATTCGGTACTTTACCAATCTCAGCCCTCCAAGGATGACGGCAAAGCCTCTCACAATCTGGATAAAAAAGAAGAACCCTGATAAGGTCAAACCATTGACCATCACTCTCCGTAAGACACCTCGGGTGGAACCTGCTGAAGTCCACCCTCCCAATCCTGAAGAGTTACCCTACATGGTGAACTTGGCCAAGACTGTGGCTCTTCTTCCAGATAATGATCCTCTCAATGAGTATATCAATACTCATAATAATGTACCTTCAGTGGATGATGTTATCCCTGAAGAAGAACTTGCATATTTTCTAAGTAAAGGTTTATTTTTGAATTACTCTGATGTCTACCAATCTGTAAACCAGTTTGTAGATACGATATACGCTCTAGAGAACGGCATAGGACCACACCTCAGCATGCCGGTCACGATGCCTCATCTACGGGAAAAAGTCTGGCCAGAAGATATCCACTACTTCATCGTTCCAGTTAGAAAGAAGGGTGAAGAACTAATCATCTTCGGTCGAATATTTGGTGAAAGAAAGTTCGTTCTGGACTCTACTTCGCCTAATCACAACATCGAAGCTGAATATGACTATGGAAAAATGCAACTTTTCTGATATAGTTGGCAGGCCAAGAATATCATCTAGAACATGGGATATGACATAAAAAATGACCAAAGGCTAAACTACGGTCGGGGATGACGGTTGCCAATACGTCACTTTGCTCCTCCCGACAAACCCGAGAACTATTATCAACAAAACGGTATTGGTTTGGGTTATGTCACTCCTCCAACAACTCCTGAAAGATCAGACGTCGAAGCAGATCGTTGTTCTCATTCTTCTGATTCCTGCCACTGGGATTCAGACTCCAGCATTGGAGACATATTCAAAGCAACTTTGTCCGTCAACATGGAGTCAGTTGACCAAATTGTAGACGATGTCCAATCGATCGAGCTTGAACAATAGGCTCAAAAGATGGATACTAGGTGGAAGTTACGTTTCGAATAACGTAAACCACCTACTGAAGACGAAGTCGTCCAAGTCAATTTAGGAGATCAATCATCTCTTAAACCAATCTTCATCAGTAAAAGTCTATCTGGCGATGAACGACAATATCTTATACAACTTATAAGAGAATACATTGACGTCTTTTCATGGAGCTATGAAGACATGCCAGGCTTGGACCCTAAAGTTGCTATGCACCGCCTAAATATTTCGTCTAAAGCTAAGCAAGTGAAGAAGCAGCAACGATGATTCTGACCAGATATCATAGAGGCCATCGAGAGTGAAGTCAAGAAGCTTATTGCAAGTGGATTCATTCACGAAGAACAACACCCTGACTGGGTCGCTAACATCGTGTCAGTCATAAAAAGAATGGTAAAGTTAGAGTCTGTATCGATTACGTGATTTGACCTCTGTATGCCCAAAAGATGAGTTCCCTCTACCGATCACCGACGTAATGATCGACAATACTTGTGACTTCGAGCAGATGTCCTTCATAGATGGGTTCTTAGGCTATAACCAGATCAAGATGTTTCCCGATGATGAGAAGCACACATCATTTCGAACACCGTTGGGGGTATACTGCTATACGGTAATGCCTTTCGGATTGAAAAATTCAGGACGACATACCAACGAGCTATGAACATAATTTTTCGCAATCATTTGTGCGAAACAGTAGAATGCTACATAGACGATATCGTAGTTAAAGTTGTCTCAAGGGCAACCACCTCCAAGACTTGAGAACGGTGTTCGAACTAATGCGTGCATACCAACTCAAGATGAATCCAACCAAGTCTTTTCTGGGAGTCTTGTAGCACCCAGTTTTCTAAAATGAGGGTAATTTTGAACTTTTGTGTTTTTAATCATTTAATAATGGTATTTAAATCATAATATAATTTTTGGTGATTTTTATCATTTAAAAACTATTTTTAAGTCATGACCTATGATTTTGGTGTTGCTAGTGTGACCTTACAGACTGTTTGATCTAGAGCCTAACCATGTGGGTAGAAGTTCAATTTAGTGCATTTAGCCTAGAGGGTATTTTGGTTATTTCTGAATTTATTTGAGCTTATTGTGATTTATTATAATTATTTGGCATTTAATATATATTATTTTGAATGGTGTGATTTTAATATTATTTAATTGATTGCCATGTAATTGTGATTAGCCCTAGCCTAGATTAGACCTAACCTAGATTAGTCATAGCTAGTCTTAGTTAGTCATGGTTAGTATTAGTTAGTTATGATTAGTCTTGGTATAGCCATGATTAGTTAGAACTAATAGATTGCAACTTGATTAAAGGGGAAACCTAGATTTTTGACCATTGAATAAACTAGATGGAATGAGAGCCTTAGATCTAAGTCCTAAAACCCTAACCCTAGCTTTATGGCCAGCCTAGGGATCCACCCATCACTATAAAATCCCTCTCAAACCACTTGCCTCTTTTTGTTCATCTCTTCATTTTGCAAGAACAAGGTTAGCCTCCATTGAAACTTCTTTCTATTTTAATCAATATTAATCCTTTTTCATCCAAACTTCTTCCATGGTGACCTAATTTGTGTTTCCCTACTGTTCATGGAGGCTATCAACAGTTTGGAGACAATTTGGAGCTTGGGGATAGCTAGGAGGAACCTCATTTTTGAAGCTTTTCTTTGAGAAGGAACACATTTAGGTAAATCCCTATTCCCTCCACCAAATTTCGATTTCTTTGCATGAATAGGAAGCCCTAGGTGTCCTCTCTCTGTAGGAATAGGTTTTGCTAAGTTTCTTGTCCTTTACGTGTCCGTATCGGACACGTATCAGTGTGGTTTTATTAGTGTTCGACGAAATGCCACAGTGGGCATTTCGATCGATTTTTCAGGAAGTATTTGAATAGGAAATTAGTTTTTCATGTTGCTTGTGTGATTCTACACGAATGAGGTGATTTTGAGTCGTGTACGAGTCACACTGGACTCGTGCACACAGCTCCGCATGCGGCCAGGGCTTTCCCTGTTGCTCGAGGCCTCGTGCTCAGTGCACAGGCCACATGGCGAGCCGTAGTTGGACTGAGAGGAGGGGGCAGTATCTGCGAACCTGTCCCCCAAGCCTCATGTCCAATGAAGTCGTGTCGGACACACGGAGTCACGCGCACTGGTCATACGCGTGCGCCGCGTTCAGACGAATCGCGTTCTGATACGTGAGTCGTGTCCACTCTGGACACGACATGGTCGTGTCGCGTTGGGTCCTATGTGTAGCCTGACATGTGGGCTACACGTGGGCATGACCACGAGACCCCACGTGTCGTGTGTCGTGTCCTACAGACACGTGCACGTGTGCACGAAACTGTACAACATTGGGTGCACCCCATATGTTTGCATCGTGTTGGACACGCCTGTGTCATATTTTCTGGATACGTGAGGACACTTAAGACACGTGTACTTATACTATATTAATTACCAACCATTATTAGTGAGTTTTATGATGGATTTTGGGGTCAAATCATCAAATTCCTATTTTGGCTGATACCCGACTGTCACTTTGGGCTGAGATGAATATTTCCTGAGTTTAATTTCATTTCTGATTTTTGTGTTGAATTAATGCTTGATTTAGATCACCTACATATGTAATAAACTAATGGGATATTGGTTTAGGTTTGGTGTTTGACAGATAGGTTCTTGGATTCATGTTTGGGTTGCTACTGATTCTCTTTATTTGAATTGTCAAGTTGGTTTTGCAAAAACCTGAGAACACATGGCTGGTGTCACGATCCGTTACCCAAATTGTTGGGCCGGGCCGAGCCATGTCCAGCCTACGCTTGGTTAAAGCATAGTAAGCTGTTCTAAGAATAGACAATAAAGGATCTAAGCTGCTAACAGTTCTAATATCACATTTAATAGGGTTCATCACAACACAGCATCTATAAGGGAAAGTCAACAAGTACAGACTTAATAATACACTTTCAAGTATCTAACTGGAGACAAAGTCCAGTATCCAAATATAAGTACAGACCAAAGTCTAAGTCTCAAAACACATAAAAATATCTAAGCAAGGTTCCCCGCTGGGGCCTCTTCTGGAGCTAAGGCCAGGTCCTCAATGCAGTACCATAATATGTAACACATAGTATTTCCTCCTCGGAAAGTGAACCTACAACGTTATCCTGTCAGGAAGGGAGCAAGTACAACCTCTACAACTAAAGTACTGAATATATAATGAAAGAGATGTACAACAAGAAACATGGTGTGATAAGTCTATAAAACAGAAAATACTGGAAACATGGCCTCATGGTACAACTGGGATCACAGTATCATAGTAACATAGGGAACATGGCATATCTAGAATCATGGCATCTCATAATCTATCATGGCAAGGACACATATGTCATATAGACAGATGTATATGTAATGTTTAAAACTGGAGCAGGTACGTGATCGTCAATAGATGTACAATGTGCTGGGGGCACATAATAAAATGTACTTCCGTACAAGTGATAAAACGATAGATGTACATACGTACAAATCCGCTTTGAGATAAAGCCTACGACGCAGTATTCATATAAAATAAAACTTTGCTCGGTACATACATACGGAGAGGGGGGCATGATCACGTACTCAACTATCAGTTTTCCTATAACCCATATTCTAATATGTGAGAGATACGAGAACGATATAGAACATGTGAGAGATATTGGGAGCAGTATAAGCATGGCAGGTACTGGAGCAGTATAAAACATGTGAATACTCAGAGCAGTATAATGTATAGTGAAACATGTACTGAGAACCAGTAAGAAGCATGTGAAGGTATAAGAACTGTCCTAAGCATGGCAGGTACTGAAAGTAATACAACATGTGAAGATTTAACTTGCTACCTCAAGGATCAGTATTTTTAACAGGGTTAATACATGTTCTAGCATTAAAAGTCAGTAAATGAGTTTGTAGATGTACTTGCCTCAAGCAAAGCAATAATACTAGTACGAAGATATAGATGTCTGGTGTCCTATCAATAATGATATACAAACTCAGTTCTAAGCTATGTTCAATATTACACTAGTGGTGAGACACGACTCCTAACTGGACACTAACTAAGTGGGGACCTAGCATAAAAGTCTAATGTGGAGTGCCACTATATCCAAACTAATTTTCTAGAGCCTTTACACTAGTGTAGGGTGAGGTCCAATACTACAATAACTCAAAACAACACAAAACATTGAAAGTCGTAACTATTCAATAAATAAATCAAACTGTACCCTATGTTCCAATAATTTTTGAAATAGACAAAAAGCTTAAATATACATAAAATAAAATACCAAAATGATCCTTGTTAATTATAGAAATTTATACTAATTTTTAGGGAATTTATAAACCCTCATAAATATTTATTAAAAATTAGCAAACACATATATCCTGAAAATGAGTTCTGTTTTCCTATTTTTATAAAATACCAAAAATACTTATTAAATACTGGAAAAATTATATTAAATTAGATAAATTAACATAGTATTTAAATACAATTTTTTCCAAATTTTTACAGCAATTAAAATATATATATAAAAATTCAAAAATAGAAAGTAACAATTTCTGGAAAAATAATTAATTACAAATTAAGGATGATACATAAACAAAATCTACAGATATTGTCGGATGATAAAATAAATATTACCAACGTGTCCAGAATGTTCAAATTAGCTAGGATAGCCTACCCATAAGTCCAATTTAGACACAGGGGCAAAACGATAATTTCGGGTCAAAATGATGTCCGCCGTTGGACACACTTTGCACCGAAAAACGTGTCGGGATAGAAGTCTACAAAATCTAGCAAATTATATGTTCACGAATCCAGAATGATGATACGAACCCAACGGTATGTCCGAAATGGAATTCCGATGAGCCGATCTCAAAATGACACGTTGACGTGGACATTTGGAATCATGTTTGCACCGAAATGCGTGCCGGGGCAAATGCCTTCAAAACTCAACAAATTATATGTCAACGAGTCTAGAATGACGATACGAACTCAATAGTATATCCGAAACTGGATTCCGATGAGCCGATCTCAAAGTGACCCGTTGACTCGAAAAGTGGGACCAGCTTTGCACCGAAATACGTGCCAGGACCCACGTTCTCCAAATCAAGCAAACTTTATATGAAAACATGCCAGAACGACGCCACGAGTCTACTGGTGGTGTCAAAAATTAAATCCGGAGTCCCGGGTTCAAAAATGGAATTTTACAAGTGTAAATTAAAGAATTCGGACGGCCAACTTTGGCATCGAATTCGACCAACCAAATGTGCTTATAATGAAACGAAACTTAAAGGAGACAGGAAGAGGGTTATACCAGCTGCGCACTGGAACTCTTAGCAAGCAAAACGGAGCTGCGACGACGAAGATACGAACCCGCGAAGTTGGCATCACGAAACTGTCCAAAAATAGTTCAATTTAAAGGGTCAATTTGGTGGCCAGTTTTGAGGTATCAAACGACAAAATTAACGGACGAAACTTGAGGGGAGTGAAGTACTATATACCGAGATTGCGACGGAGCAAAGTTTTTGTCGATCCAACGATCGGATCTCTCAAAAAATGTGCACAAAGTTGCTGCGACGGGACGCCATTTTCGAGTTCAAAACTCGCGCGCGTCGACGGGATCCCGTTCAAAACGCATGAATAGCCTATTCGGCGCATCGGGGAAGGTGGTGGTAGCCAGGGTGGTTCGTCGGAGGCTCGCACAGTCGGTGGGGGCCGGCCACGACGACGGCAGCGCCGTGCGGCGGCGCGACGGCGCACGACGGCGGCCCGCGCGCGTGCATATGCGCGCTGCTGCTTGCCGCAGCTGCTGTTGCGCGCCTGAGCTGCACTGCCTCGCTCGGCCAGGGTGGCGGCGGCACGGCGCAGCGGCGGTCGCCGACGAGGGTGCAGGGTGGTGGTGGCTCGGGTGAAGGTGGAGGAAGGTGGTGTTGGTTATGGTGGTGGTGGGAAGATGATGGTGAAGGTGATGGTGGTGTGTGGTATTAATGGTGATGGTTGTGAAGTAGTGAGGAGGATGGGGGCTGTGTCTGGGAGGAGCTCAGCCAGGGAGGAGGAGGAGGTCGGCCGACCATGGCTGGGGTGGTGGTCGGCTGTGAGGGGGTGGTGTTGTGTGTGTGTGGTTTAGAGGAGAGAGAGAGAGAGAGGTGTATGTATATTTATATATATATATATATATATATATATATATATATAGAAAGAGTGAGAGAGTGTTAGAATAGTGAGAGAGAGATATTTGTGAGAGAGGGGAAAAGGAGGTCGGCCAAAGGGGGGGTGTGCTGGCTGTGAGGTGGAGGGGGGTGTGTGTGTGTTTGTTATAGGAGAGAGAGAGAGAGTATATATATATATATATATATATATATATATATATATATATATATATATATATATATATATATATATATATATATATATATATATATATATATATGAGATATTTGAGATATTTAATAAAGTAGAGAGAGGAGATATTTTTAAATAGGAAAAAGAGGAAAATTAAGTGGGGTATTTGGGCAGTCACGAGAGTACAACATGGAGCTTGGGTTCGGATTCGGTCGAGCCGGGTCGAGTCAAATCGGACATGGTGCAATAATTGAATTAAAATAGGTATTTATAATCAGGGATAAATAAGTAACACGCGGGGGACTCAAATAAATCGGACACAATTTCACGTGGATAGTAGACTTCATGTGGGCCATGTCCATACTTTGGGTCGACTAGGTTGGATCGATGTCGGGTCCCGAAATTAAATTGGAAATTAAATCAGGTTTTACGGTAGATAATTATTCGGCCTAAATTGAACCGAAAATTGTGCGAAGAAAATGAGACACAAAATGGAGTGTCTGAGTGGGACACGAAGGTCATGGGTGAAGAGCGTCTCGAGTAGATCATTCATGAGAAGTTGATTCTGAGAAAACGACTGGTCTGGTTCTCCTAAATTAAAAGTCATGATAACGTGCAAACGATGATCAAAGATAAAAGTGGAAATAATTATTCAACGATTAATTGATCTAAGTTAACCCGAAGTTGCGCGATACAAAAAGAGCACAAGGGAACGAGTTCAAGTGGGACATGATATATCAAAACGAAGATAATCTTGTCTACTTCAAAACCCATAAAAAGAGTTTACAGGATTGACATCCTTGATGCTCCAGAAGTCAAAGTCACAGGAAGGAACATTAATAATCAAAACAATTAAATAATAAAATATTTATCGAAAATAATTCATTCAGAAAATTAAAAATAAACCCTGAAATTCAGGAGGCTTATAGCTGGGATGTTAATTCTGGGTTTAAGTGTTATTTCCTACTGATTTAAAAATGTTAGGTAGTTAATTGGTTCACATACATGTGTTAGAGTTGTAGTCCATGTTAAATTCGATTGTATTGATGCTATAGGTCATTGGAATCGGGTATTGGTGTGCTAACTGCTAAGGGAAAACTAGCACTGTCATTGGTTTGTCTAACCTGAGAATAGGCCACCCCTTAACCCTGTCACACACATTCATTAGCACTCAACACACACATAGCTCACTCCTCTCTCTCACACACACAGGCCACCTCTTTATGTTCCTGTCACACTCTCATACCATTCCACACATGCTCACACACACAGTCACAAAATCTGAGAACTAATGTTCCTATTACACTCTACACACACAAGCTCTAAATTGCCTAAATGTACACTGTTTGGTTCCTGTTGACAACAGAGAACACTTACACACACTGTCACCTTGGTTCATGAGATTCTTCATTGTAATTCACTGTTAATCCTAAACCTGAGAACAATAAATCAACACACACAAAAATCTGGGATTATGTATACACTGTTGAGACACAACATTGGCACACTCACACAAACTGAAAACTGTTTTCCTCTTTCCACTCATTGTTTTGTAATCTGTCACACACCTTCCTCTATCTAACATACACACACCCCAAACCTGAACATATCCTACTTCCTGTCACACACATGACACTACACACAAAAGCCTCTTCATAAACAACACATATACATTCCTGTCATTATGTTGCAATTCTGAAAACACACACACATTCATGATTCACACACCCTATATTCTATTTCCTGTCATGTACCCTGTCACACAAATCTGAGACTGCCACTGTTTTCCTCATATACTCATCCTTCCACACACTTTAGACAACACCACTCACTCATGTTCACAGGAACCTACCTATATACATTCATGTTGTCCCCATTTGAATGGTAGAGTAATGCTTTCACATATTAATTCCCTATATGTACATTGCATGAAAGTTAAAATTCAGGACTTTGA